>JAEIFJ010002622.1:0-13206 GCA_018903435.1 Leucophenga varia
TGTAACGCATCGAAGGAGGCATCGGAGACCCCACAAAGTATATATATTCTTGATCAGCTCGATGAGACGGATCGATCTAGCCATGTCCGTCTGTATGTCTGTCCGTCTGTCCTGTCTGTTTGTTGCTATGCGATTTATTCGATGAAGATATAAAGATATTGGGCTGAAATTTTAATCTTAAGCTTTTCTCGGCAACGACTAGGTTCAGTTCGAAAATGAGAGTGTCTGGCCCATTTTTAGGTATAGCCCCCATACAAACTTATCGATTTTTTTTCGATTTTTGTTTAAAAATAGTAATTATTCATAAATGTACTTGCTCCCAATTGGGTACAAACATTTCTTTTGTCATCCAGGGTCAAAACCAAGACGCCACGCCCATGTAACGGGTATTTCAGCTTCGATTCCACCGAAGTTAACGTTTTTCCTTGTTTTTTTTTGATTTTTTGTATAGAAATATTTATTATTTATGAATGCTTTTACTACAAATTTTATAAAAACAATTCTAATGGCTTCCAATATTAGAAGAATCGTGCCACGCCCATTTTAAGATATAGCCTCCATACATAAAAAGTTCTACAGGGAGAGCTTCTCTCGTTACATACTACTATGTATGTCTATTTGTTTGTTTTGCCTCCAAGGTGGTGCATCGGGAGGCGACTAGTGACCTATCGACTGCTACTTTCTTTGCTGCCTTTACTCGATTTGTGTCACGACGTGGCTGTCCATCTCAAATGTTTTCAGATAACGGTACTAATTTTAGTTGCGGTTAAAAAAAACTGAAAAAAGAGTTTAAACAGTTTTTAAAGTAATCTCAGGATCGTGTTCACATCAACTATGCGGACCGCGAAATAAGCTGGAAATTTATTCCACCAGGTGCACAACACATGGGTGGTCTCTTTAAAGCTGGGATAAAAGTTTTAAACATCATTTGCGCCAAATCGGTGGCGAAATGAAGTTTAATATGGAAGAGTTCTTGACGTTGTTAAGTCGACTTGAATCATGTTTAAACTCGTTTCCGTTATCCCCTATATGTGAAGATATTAATGATTTTAGTGCTCTGACGCCAGATCATTTTTTTGTCGGCTCGAATTTGTTGGCACCGGTTGAGCCAGAAAATTTAGCTAATCCCATATTTATAGTGAAAAGATGGGAAAAACTGACGGCACTTCACCACCATTTCTGTTTGCGTTGGAAAAATGAGTATTTAAAAGAACTTCAACGTAGAAATAAATGGAATATCCCCAGTCAAACTTAGAAACTGCAAGCGATGTGGCAATTTTTGATGAGAGCCGCATCAATAAAACATACGCAGGGAGGGACCAAAAGGTGCGATCTGCTGGAATTCGCACCACATATGGCACAATAACACTTCCAGTCGTTTAGTTGGTGATGTTATTTGTTGGTTTATTCTTGTCCATCTCTGCTACCTGCTCTTCTATCTTGAGCTCTATTTTTATACCCGTTACACAAAATGTAAACGGGTATATTCAGTTTGTCCGAAAGTTTGCAACGCATTGAAGGAGACTTCGGAGACCCCATAAAGTATATATATTATTGATCAGCTCGATGAGACGAATCGATTTAGCCATGTCCGTTGTCTGTCTGTCCGTCTGTCTGTCTGTTGCGATGGCTGTTACTCGGAAAGTTTTAAAGATATTGACCTGAAATTTTAAACTTAAGCTTTTGTGCTCCTAGTTACTTTGTATATCAGAACCAATTTTTAGATATAGCCCCCATACAAACTTACCACTTTTTTCGATTTTTTGTATGAAAATAGTTATTATTTATGAATGCTTTTACTACAATGTAGGGTAAAAATACTTCTAATGGCATCCAATATCAAAAAAATGTTGCCACGCCCATTTTCAGATATAGCCCCCATACAAACTTACCACTTTTTTCTATATTTTGTATGAAAATACGTATTATTTATGAATATATTTAATGCAAATATGTCATCCAATGTCAAATCTAAGGCGCCACTCCCATTTTTATGTATAGCATCCATACAAACTTACCGCCCATTTTCGAGTTTTTTATGAAAACATTTGTTATTTCTGAATGAATTCAATTAAATTTGGTAAAATCAAATCCAATGTCCACCTAAGTGAACACTTTCGATATGGTAAGGATCGGGCAAATATAACATTAAGCCTCCATACAAATTTGACCAAATTCATCGTGAAATTTAATCTAAGCACCTGGTAAACATATAAACTATTAAAAGTGTTGTGTAACGGGTATTTCAGCTCGGTTCCACCGAAGTTAACATTTTTTCCTTGTTTTGTTTCTTTTCAATGCCATAAGAACTTATATTTACAGTCTAGGATGGAGAGAACCGGTGCAACAAGAATTGTGTGCCGAGTGTGCAAGGGTACGCATGCGTTTCGGATATGCCCAAAGTTCCTGAAGATGAGCTTCAAGGAGCGTCTTCGTGCTGTGCTGCTGCATCATCACTGTTCAAATTGTCTGTCGCATGCTCATTAGGCAAAGAGCTGTTTTAACACATTCCGGTGCGCTAAATGCGGAGAACGCCATCATGTGTTTCTGCACGGGTCACGTTTCTCGACCCCGAGGTCTCGATTGCCGA
The DNA here is from genome assembly GCA_018903435.1 of Leucophenga varia. Classification (NCBI taxonomy): domain Eukaryota; kingdom Metazoa; phylum Arthropoda; class Insecta; order Diptera; family Drosophilidae; genus Leucophenga; species Leucophenga varia. Next base: position 2,591 of record JAEIFJ010002622.1, read on the forward strand.
GTTCGATCAAATCGTCACCACCACGACGAGTGAGCTTAACAGACGCAGCACGCCGGGAGCTGTCTCCGGTTTTGGAGATAGATCTACCCTCCTTGGATTCACCTCAAGGGACCGGCTCTGTTCCCTCAGCAGTGGTACGAGTGCCACAGACGACGGCATCCGTAGAGCCGAAACGGAGTCGTTTCTCTCGACGTGAGAGGAAGAGTAGAGGAGCTGCATCGCGTGTCGCTCCTGTTACGGTGCCTACGAGACGCCTTCTGTCCACCGCACCGGGCCGGAGTCGTTCCCCAGCTCAAAAGCGGCTTCGGCTAGCAGGTGAGCTTGAGATTCTTTGGAACGACCGGAGAGTGTCGATACGCCATCGCTCCCCACCGATGGAATTCCTCATTGAGGTCCAAGGTCATTTTGAGACCAACGGCGATGGTCCAGATATCGGCAAGAGGCAGACGAGTGGGCGTGAGAGCGCTACTGGACCCCTGCATGCCCTGCTCCACTATCTGTGAGCGGGTGGTGGAGCGTTTGGGCCTCACGGTTCACACGTTCGGCGGCCAATCCCATTGCATGTTCTCTTTGCAATCGAGGTGCGGCCCCAGCGTTGAACTGAAGGTCGAGGCGCGAGTCGAGCGGGGTGTGGACCGCACCCTGCCTAAGAGGTCGGCAAAAGACAGGTTGTCAGAACAGTTTAAAGGTATTCTGCTACCTGATACTAAGTTCTGGCAATCTGGTCCTGTATCGGTGGTGTTGGGTGCAGAAGTGTACCCGAACATTATTCGCCCGTCCATCTTGCCAAATTGCCCAGGAAGGCCTATGTCGCAACTAACAATCTTTGGTTATGTGGTGTCTGGAGTGGTCGACCAGTGAGAGAGCTAGGGTTCGGTTTTGTTTAAAGATTAATTTTTTATTTTTTACTTATTTTGAATTGTGTTGAGTTATTTGAATTGTATAGCTAGTTTTAAGTAACGTTGTGAATTTGCTATTTTTTTGTTTCGCAGTGAGGTTGCAAGGCGGGCGGTAATGTTAACGCCAATTTTGAATTTGTGGTGAATTTATTACCATCTGTCTAATTTAAGCCCAACCAGAGACACAAATTTTTCCTATGGAAAGCCACTAAAAAACTCAGAAAATCGACAACCTTTACCGCACCATTAAGGAATCCAGATGATACTTGGGTTAAAACAGATCGCGATAAATCGACCGTACTAGCTGAATTTTACGAAAATGCATTAACAAATGACACACAAACCTGTTATAATAATCCAGAAACTTCTAGCAACTCACATAATATCAAAATTCGTGATGTAACTACTAAGGAAGTTAAAAATATGATCGACAATATCAAGGCTAACAAGTCATCTGGCTATGCCATGATAACTGGAAAATTGCTTAAAAACTTCCTATAAATACTATTTATTATCTGTTTAACGCAATAATAACACACAAATATTTTCCCAAGACATGGAAGGTAGCAGAGGTTATAGCTATTCCAAAACCTGGTAAGGATGCCACAAGTGCAGCGTCTTATCGCCCGATAAGCCTTCTTCCAATACTATCAAAATTTTTTCGAAAAATTATTTCTTAACAGACTTCAACCAATCCTTGATAATAGCTACATCATACCTGACCATCAGTTTGGGTTTCGGAAACATCACTCAACCATTGAACAAATTCATAGAGTAGTTAATAAAATTTCTACAGATCTAGAAGATAAAAAGTATTGTTAGGAGTATTTCTTGATGTTGAAAATGCATTCGACAAAGTATGGCACATTGGTCTATTGTATAAATTAAAAAAACTACTTCCACCAAATTTTTACCACATGCTAAAAAGCTGCATATCTGATCGACACTTCTTTGTAAAAGTTAAAGACGCTCACTCTACAATAAAGCCTATTAAAGCTACCTTGAGGTATGCGTTCTTGGACCACTCTTGTTTGAGCCACATAATTGAATTTAGTAAAGAAAAAAACCTGCTGGTCTGCTTAGGGTTAATCGTTGGTGAACCGATTGATGCGATAGCGGGGAGAGTAGGAGTTCAAAGCGTACGCACACAAAGGAACATACAAAACGGTGGGCGGCTTTGTTCTCTCGCTCCTTTTGCTTCCCGTTTCGGTCGGCGCAGCCAGATTAACTCTAATTTGATTTGTTTTGTGTTTTGTAAAAATTGAGAGTTTTTAGTTGTCCTTATACTTGCAGCGGCGCGCGGTGTTTTTGTTTATAACTATTTAATTCGAGTTGTGTTTTATATAGTGTTTTTTTGATATATATAAAGTGCAATTACATCAGTGAAAATTAATTTACAATTGATTACTGGTGTAAAAAGAATTAAAAGTGTAATAAATTAATTTACAATTAATTTATTAAAAATAAAGAAGTGCGTAAAATTGCAAGTTTGGTGATTTTTATTTATTTTTTTTTTTTTTTTTTTTCTACTGCCAATAAGCAGGCATTTGTGTGTGCATTTTTATATTTCAGCAACCAGCGCTAATTTTGTTTTATCGAACGTTTGGAACCTATCGATTCGAATTTTGGAAGTGGAATTGATCTTCGAAGACCACGTCAGCGAAGAAACAACTCTTATACGTCTTTTTACACAAGACTTACCTATCCCAATAGAACCATCTTTTATGATAGCAACTTTCGCAGATGATACAATTCTTCTTTAATCACATAAAGACTAAGCTACAGCATCTTTTAAGCTTCAAAACATACTTGATAACACCAAAAAATGGTTTGACAAACGGGCCATAAAAATTAACGAAAACAAAACTACACAAGTGATCTTTACAACCAAAAGAGTTTTCGTGCCCATTCCTTTAAAAATAAATAATGTAGACATACATATTGAGAAATCGGCCAAATACGTGGGAATTCACTTAGACAATAAACTGACTTGGAAATTGCACATAGAAAAAAAGCGAAATCAAATGAAAGAGAAATGTCGTCAACTGAGCTGGCTTATGAACAAAAAATCTAAGCTCTCTATGAGCAATTAACTTCTATTGTACAAAAGCATCATAAAACCAATTTGGACTTACGGCCTTGAAGTTTGGGGTACATCCAAAACATCAAACATGAATATAATACAAAGGCAGCAGTCAAAAATACTTCGACAAATTACATGATCGGAATGGTATATTTCTAACGCAGATATACTCAGAGATCTCAAAATTCACACCGCTAAAGAAGAAATAGTCGCAGTCAGTAGAAGTTACCACACCAGAATCCTGTCACATTCAAACATTGATATGGGTAACTTACCCATACTTGAGTTAACAACTAGACGACGTCTTAAAAGGTTTCGACCAGCTGACTTACCGCACTATCAATAAACGCAAATTTATTTAATAAAGAAATTGTTATTCATGATTAAACTTCTTCATAGATCTCTGTTTGTTTTTAATTATAATTTAAAGAAATTGTTCTCTTAAATTAATTTTATTCCTTTATCAATATTATAAAATGTTCTAAATGTTGTTGTAGACAGAGGTATATATTTAATCATAGGAAATTAAAAAAATTAAAAAAAAAAAAAAAAAGAAAATTATGTTCATTTATAAATATGTCTATATCCTAAGGTCGTGTTGATGATTTGCGAGAGGATGTCAAGTACTTTGTTAACCTTTCGTTCGACTCTAGTCCCATTGAGCGGGAACTCTCTTCAATCTCTTTAAAAGCCCGGCTGACTGTACATGGATTTTTTTGGCCCACCCCGGCGGCGTCGTTTCTTTAAAGAAAAAGACCACGCCTTTCCCCTTTAAGGCCCCCCTTTTCCCAGATGAGAAGCTGTCCTAACCTACCACCTTTACGGACTTTTTGTTTCTCCCTCAGCGACTTCCAAGCGTATTGTACGGTGGCGGAACGATATTTTTTTTTTTTCGGAGTCAGTGCCTCAACTTGAGATCTTATTGGCCGTGTCGAAAACGGCCTTGAAATCGACAAATAGGTGGTGTGTCGATTTACTTCTCTTTGGTTTTCTTCGGGATCTGGCTTAGTGTAAATATAGAGTCAGTGGTTGACTTCTTCGGTCTAAAACCGCACTAGTATTGTCCAACAATACTTGCAATGTACGGTTTCCGTGTCTAAACCTTTACACGGGATTGGATTATTAAAGCGATTGCGGGGTCTTCTTTCTTAAGGATAGGACAGACCACACTAACGTTCCAATAGCTGGGCATGCATTCACCAGTCCATATTTTGCATAAAACTTGATGCATACATCAAATCAACTCTTCGCCGCCGGTCTTAATTAACTCTGCGGGAAGTTCGTCTGCGCCCGCCGGTTTGTTATTTTTAAGCCTTTGTATAGCTTCTAAGACCTCGTCATAGTCCGGTGGCGCCACAGGAGTGCCATTACCGGTCGGGGGAGCCTGATATTAATTTTCTACGCTGGCGGCATTGTTCCCAACCTCGCCTCCAAGTAGAGGTGGTTCCTCCAAATCATAAGTGACTCCTGGACTCCTGGCATCTTTGCAGAACGATGTTCCAAGCTTATAACCTTCGGTCAAATGCTTGATTCTTTAAAAAAATTTTCGAGCCTCTTTTCTGTCGTTTATTACATTGACTAAGATTTAGTTTAATTTATATAAGATCACAAACATTGTATAAAATCGGATAGTCAGATTGTTTGTACAAAATGTAACCCTATTTTATATGGTTCTGCAAAGATTAACACATTTTGATCATTTATTTGTTCATTTGCTAAGAAAATTTGTTTGCTGCAAAATTATATGCTTGCATTTTTTGGTCTATTTGGGTGCGGACGCCTGTGCCCTCACTGTGTTAAGTTGCCTTGTGGATATCGAGGTGTTGGAATGTGGTGCTACTAATGACCATGTTACGGCCCTCAGCAAAGTCGATTATCCTTTCTCCATTATTATTGGTGAAGTCATGTAAGCTAAATTTTTCGATGGTTGGGCGAAAGATTTCATCTCTCCAATTTGGGCGTTGAAATCACCGATGACAATTTTGATGTCATGGTTGGGGTAGCGCTTGTAAAGTTTTTGTAACTCATTTGTAACGCTCATAGAATTCATCTTTCTTTACATCGTCTTTATCCAACGTCGGGTCGTGTACACATATTAAGCTAATGTTGAAGATCTTTGCTTTGATGCGCATCGAGGCAAGGAGCTCGTCTACCGCTGTAAATTTGGAGACGAGACCATGTAGTTTCCTACTAACCACGAAGCCACAACCAAATATGCGTTGACTCTCATGGTCAAGGTAGTAGATGTTGCAGGCTGCTTTTCTAGGTGTCCATGTCCAATACTGTCTAGAGGCGGTCTACAGTATTTTTCCTCTGGGTGTCGTCCCAGTCAATATTTTTGTCTAAAAATTTTTCGCCAAACATTTGCTTCAAAAAAAAAAAACTTGTCGGATCATTATTTCGGTTTTGCCTATTAGAAGGTTAAGATTTGCTCTCTGTTTTTTTGTTAAGCTTGTGTGGCGTCTTAGCGGCCAGTGTGGGTGGTAAACATATTCTGCGCATGTATTCCAAGATAAATATTCGTATCTTTTTTACCTTTTTTTCGTTTTGTTGTATGGGCAAATAAGAAACTACACACTGTGAAGCAGAGTAGTACTACGTACAAGATGGGGCGGTACCAGTGCGGTTTTACACTAAAGAAGTCGACCATGGACACCACAACGCCATTTCTTAGAGAAAACCAAAACACAAACAAACCGACACACACCACCTACTCGTTGTCTTCAAAGCCGCTTTCGACACTCCAATCGATACCAAGAGAAGCTTCAGACAGGGCGCTGCGTTGTCATGCGACATCTTTAATCTCCTGTTGGAGTATATACTACGCTAATGGGCACATGTTGACCTGAAGGACAACATTCTCTAAACGAACTATGTTGCTCGCGTATGCCGATGATATCGACATAGTCGGCAAAAATCAACGTACGATCAGCAGGGCTTTCAAAGAGATTGAAGAGAGTTCCCGCTCAATGGGACTAGAGTCGAACGAAAGGTTAACGAAGTATTTGGTATCCTCTCGCAAATCATCAACACGACCTTAGGATTCTGCGACTATGGTGAATTTCACCTTCGAGGTTGTAGAAAACTTCGTCTACTTGGGATCTTCAAAAAACAAGAGCAATAACACCAGCCTTTACCCGTGTGGTGAGCGGCCGGTCAAGAATACTACCACAGCAGGCTCAGCTTGACGAAAGAGCCGTCGAATCGAAGTTCTCTATGAGCAATTAACTTCTATTGTACAAAAGCATCATAAAACCAGTTTGGACTTACGGCCTTCAAGTTTGGGGTACATCCAAATATAATACAAAGAGGCAAAAATACTTCGTCAAATTACATGATCGGAATGGTATATTTCTAACGCAGATGTACAAAGAGGTCTCAAAATTCGCACCGTTAAAGATAGAAATAGTAGCAGTCAGTAGAAGTTACCACACCAGAATCCTGTCACATTCAAACATTGAGATGAGTAACTTACCCATACTTGAGTTAACTACTAGACGACGTCTTAAAAGGTTTCGACCAGCTGACTTACCGCACTATCAATAAACGCAAATTTATTTAATAAAGAAATTGTTATTCATGATTAAACTTCTTCATAGATCTCTGTTTGGTTTTTAATTATAATTTAAAGAAATTGTTCTCTTAAATTAATTTTATTCCTTTATCAATATTATAAAATGTTCTAAATGTTGTTGTAGACAGAGGTATATATATAATCATAGGAAATTAAAAAATTAAAAAAAAAAAAAAAAAATTATGTTTATTTATAAATATGTCTATATCCTAAGGTCGTGTTGATGATTTGCGAGAGGATGTCAAGTACTTTGTTAACCTTTCGTTCGACTCTAGTCCCATTGAGCGGGAACTCTCTTCAATCTCTTTAAAAGCCCGGCTGACTGTACATGGATTTTTGTTGATTATGTCGACGTCATCGGCACACGCGAGCAGCGTAGTTTCTTGTACGAAAAATGACAACGCGTATCCCTGTCTGAAGGCTCTCTTTGTGTCAGAAGGTGCGGAGAGATACTTACCGACCTTGACAACGTTTTGAGTGTTTGTCAGCGTCATCATACCGAGGCGAATGTTTTTTGCAGGGACACGATGTTTAGTCATGTAGTATGCATATAGACTGAGTATCTACTGTACCAAGAGTTCTTAAAGCGAACACACTGTAACACTTTGTTGCAGTGTTTATATAAACAAAGACCCGGTCATAAACCGAAATATGAATCGATCAGCGCGCCCACAGAATGTGCAAGTGTCAGCATTCTGTTAGACGCGCCGACCACATAACCGAACTCAAGTGCGCGCTCCAGCTTAAGAGAGCATATTTACATACATATAATATATAATATACATAACCGTCTCTCTGCTGTCCAACTGTGGGCTTACTTAGAACCCTAAGGAAATATGTAAAGAACAGATTCAACTGAACGTTGGAAGCGGCACCTTCGCTGCTCCCAAATTAATAAAAGATTCAACTGAACGTTGGAAGCGGCACCTTCGCTGCTCCCATATTAATAAAAGATTATTAACCAAGTAAAAGAATATCTTTTTATTACCACAAGGGGACCGTGACAGTTTCACTGTTTCACTGTGTGTAAAAAAAAAAAAATGATAAGTGAAGATCAGTTACCAGAAGATCAGTCAACGATGGAATAAAAGTGAGAGGGCTGGAACAACAACAACAAGCAACAAGCGCCAGCACGGACTGGAAGGAAAAACCGAAAGTCTGAGTGAGTAGAATGCAGTAATGGGCAAACGCGGAGGCCAGAAAAACAAGATAAATAAGAGAGAATAGCACACATTAAGTGGCTATTATACACAAATACGCCGCCCGCATGGGCAACAGCGCAAAAATTAACTGAAGAACTCGATTTTCTGGAGAAAGCCTCCAGCAAAGAAAGCCAAATACTGCAACTCACTCAGCAAACATCAAAGTTATAAATGGCAAACTAATTAAAAAACCACCATCTCCAAAGCCGTTGCCGAAAAACCTAACGTCTGCCCAAACGACTGCAGTCGACCGCTAGACGCTCCAGCTAGTGCTGGAGAAAGATCGATGTTTGCCAACATCGATCTTTTCGATTTTTAAAAAAAACATCGATGTATCGATTTTAAATCGAAGTTAGCGTCAACCAGACGTAAACGGTTAGATTGATTCTTGAGGTCTCCCTGATCATTTTGGTATCTTTATGTCCATACCCAACTGGATTATTTAAATGAGTTACAAACTTCTATGTTAATTAATTAAGCAAACAAAATTTAACTTCAAAGAACAAAACTTAAACAAATATATTTAATAGAGAAACAAAAGAAAAAAAAAAATATTAAAAAAACACAACAATAATAAACTTCATATATTAAAACTAAAATAACATTCTTTTCAAAATTGTATCCCTCTTCAACTATAAAACTAAACTTAAATTATGAGACCCATTCATTTTTGTTGATAAAAAGCAGCATATCAACTTGCTTCGCTTTGAGAGCTTCTTCTTTCAGTAACAATAAGTCCAGCTTTGCTGAACATTCGTTCACTTTCAGTGGACGTTGCGGGAACACAAAGAAACTTTTAACGCAGCTTTTCAAGCTATTGTCATTTGAGATCTGTAATTAAAATATGTATATTGTCGATAAAAGTTAATATAAATATTTTTATGTTCAGTGGTACCTTCCAGTAATCTAATGGAGAGATATTTGAGTCCGAATTTTCAAGGTTAAAATATTGACGCAATCCCAAAATTGTGTCCACTCGACTGCTACGAATCTTTTCGGATTTTTTTTTTTAAGAAAATCAAAAGTGGGTGTTGTGATGTGGCTGTGGATATTGGTGCTGTGGATATTGGTGCAGTCAGGCTGGAGGAAGATAAATGTTGGTCGGACAATTCATTTATTAAAGTGAGTTCATTCTCCAGGAATTTTTCAGCTTCGACCACATTAAAATCTAGCAAAAAACCATCTCTCTTGAAGCGTGGATCCAAGAGCGTTGCGATTCTTGTGCACGAACGCTTCTCGTACGGCACTAGTCTTTCTTTTGTTCCATTTATCAAAATCATGCAAGCTTGGATACCCTCATTAGTGGCCAGCTTGCCCTTAAGATTTTCTAAGTTGTGTAGAAGGCCACAAACTACTGGAATCACCATTGATACGGTCACCAAGCTGCTGGACGAAGTGTGCAACGTCGCGTGCTCAAATGGAGATAGAAGCTGCTTCAGATCTTCGAGTATAGCAATTTCATCTGCTGTTAAGGGCAATAATGCCTTTGGAGTATTGAGCAGTACTTTAGATATGGCATCTTTTGTTTCAAGAATTCGTTGAATCATATGAAAGGCACTATTCCATCTAGTTGGGCATTCTTGCTTTAAACTTAATGGACTATCTGTACTTTGAGCTTCTCTAAACTTTGCATAAGCCACAGTACTGCTCTTGAAAAAATGTAACAATGCTCTTACATTTGACCATCAAAACTTTAATTTTGTCATTAGCCAAACAGCTCTGTACAGCCAAATTAATTGTGTGAGCAAAGCACGGAACATTACGCTTTTGAAGAATACTGCAAGCCTTTATCATATTTTGAGCGTTGTCCGTGACTATGGCTGTTACTTTGTTGAAAACTCCCCATTCATTTAAAACTTCACGCAATGAGCATGAAATATTATCTGCGGAATGGTTGGTTTCATTTTTTAACTTTTTAGTTGACAAAACTGCTGTCCGCATTATAAAATCTTCAGATATAAATTGACAAGTGACGGTAAGATAGTTCTCATTTGCTCTTGAAGTCCAGCCATCTGTTGTGATTGCGCAGTGCTCAATCCGATCAAGAATAATTCTTAGTTTTTTTCTCATGTCTTGGAACAGATTTGGCATATATACGTCTCGCAATGTTGTCCGCGAAGGCAACTCGTAAAAGTGGATCAAGGGTTTTAACCAAATGCCTAAACCCCTTGTTTTCGACTACTGAATAAGGTCGAAGATCTGAACTTATAAAATAAGTCAACGCGCTGTCCAGTGCCTTTTTCCTGCCTGATGAGGCGTCATATTTTTTTCCATAAATGCCAGAATAGAGCACGCAGCCTTCGGTTCCACAACTTTATTCATAGTCAAATCAGGATGGATGCGTTTTAAATGCGCAGACAAATTTGTCGTGTTTCCATGGGTTTCATACGTTTTGCCGCATTTATTGCAAATCGCGGACTTCATATCTGACGACTTTTAAAAAAATTCCATACCGCAGAATTGCCATACTTTGTCCGTTTGTTGGGTGTTCCATTCTCTCCGTCCGAACTATTGCGATCTGCACATAAAAACATATGTATCATATTTGATGAAAATTTAAAAGTAGCTGCCACACAAATGAATGCTTTAAATTTTTAATTACCTTCGCCATTAGCGTTCTTTAGGAATTTGTCCATTTCCAACAGCCAACAGCACCAATACTAACATCCTACAAAAAGGGAATTAATTTATTGTTTTATCTTATATATTATAATGTTTAAAAAATGCTATTTTAATGTTTTTACTTACCAAACTTATCCCCCTTTTTTTCTAAGTGATTGCTTCTTCTTCTTCTTCAAGTGATGGAAAAATGTTAACAAATATTTTTAATAAATAAAAAACATCGATGCATCGATTTT
>JAEIFJ010002623.1:0-18268 GCA_018903435.1 Leucophenga varia
GTGAATTCTACTAAGTTTGACTATTGAGTCAAATATTTTCTAAGTGCGGGCAAAGTGAATTTGCTAAGTTTGGTTTGAGTCAATATTTTTCATAAGTGAGCAAGTAAGTGAAATTTTCTAAGATTGACTACTAAGTCAATATATTTTTCTAAGTGTAGGCAAAGTGAATTCTTCTAAGTTTGACTATTGAGTCAAATATTTTCTAAGTGCGGGCAAAGTGAATTCTGCTAAGTTTGGGTAAAACCCTACCGTTTAGAAAACTTCAACCAATTTAGTAGTTTTGTCAATAACCGGTGTTGGTATTAATAAACGACAGTTAACACGGACACTTGTACGGTTCACGCACCATAGTAATACTGCACAAGACTTTGGTTAGAGTAACACATTGTTAAAATAAGATAAAATACGATTTACTAATAAATGAAATAAAACTAATTTACTCTTTTATTTAACCTGTGTTCCCCAAATCGTCGAAATTGATAAATTTCTGTAACGAGCATCTGGACACATCCGACGAGCGGAACCCTAAGCAAAATACTTCGTTACAGTGGCGCCCGAGCAGGGACTAACAGAGATAACTGGAGACGACGATTACCAGGGGACACCTGTTACTTTACAAACTGAAAGTGTTAAGTAAAATATTTATTCTTACTACAGCATTGATCGTATGTTCTTAAAATTTTAATAATAATAAATTTATAATTATATATAAAAACGAGCAACTATGAGTCATAGTTGGATATATCGCCCCGACGACGAGGAATTGTATGCAGTCGGAGGTGAATTGTTCATTATTGTGGAGGGCACTCCTGACGAAGTGCGGCAACAAATGTTAGCGGTTATTGAAAGGGGTGAGTTTTCAGACGAAGCCCAACAACGTATTAACAGGCTAGTTCAAAGCCACATACGAGAGTTAGCACAAGAAACAGGACCAAGCCATGAAGCAGGCCACGTCACAGCTCCATCACCACATGGTAGTATCAGGATAATTAGAACCACACCACAAGGTTCCACACATAGTTTGGCCGCGTCGGAACATACAGGTACCGCCAAGAGGGAAACCAAGGGCCCAGGAAAATAATTGTAATGAGAAAACGCAAACTGTCGCCGCCATTGATAAGATCAGGAAATGGTCAGTACGGTTTGATGGCAGTGGTGATCCGATTGATTTTTGGAGCGCATTGAGGACCTGGCCGAAGCATATGAAATTACGGTAGACATCAAATACCAAAATGATGCCGGAATTATTGTTTAAGGATGCATTAGTATGGTGGAGGAACAACCGCAGAGATTGGGAAAACTGGCATGTGTTTCGTGAAACATTCCTGGGATTTTTTTGCCAAGCCACTATTTTGATCATCTTGACGATGAGATAAAACAACGTGTACAGAGACCGGGGGGAAAATTTAAAAAGTACGTTCTGGAAATTCAGAACCTAATGCGAAACGCAGGATATAATGAGGAACAAAAGCTGGAGCGTATATACCGAAATTGTCGACAGGAGTACAAACTGTATGCCCGCCGACAAGACTTTGTCACCCTTACTGATTTATTGGCGTTGACCGACGAGTTGGAACATGTACGCCCAGAAATTAACCAGATTCTACCACCCAAAGCGAAATTCTCAGCACCGATAGCAAAATTGAGCATTTCTTCTACATCAGCAAGAGTAAATCCCAGGACAGCGTGTAGACGATGTGGCGAAGACGGACATCGATACTCTGACTGTCGAAATTTGCAGCGCCTATTTTGCTGGGAGTGTGGCAGAGTAGGAATCAGAACCAACAACTGTTGTAGAGTCCGGTCGGGAAACGCAAGTGGCGACGTGCAGGAACGTGGGGTCACGTTCGCCAAACGAAACTCCACACCCCACAAACTAGAACTAATTAATCAGCGCCTCTTTGCCACCATCGGCATTGGTAAGGAGGTTATACGAGCGGTGGTAGACACTGGCGCTACCACATGTTTTATCAGTCAAAATGCAGCCGAAATATTTGACGGAAAACCATATGCTACAAAACTTGACAAAATATATCTGCACGAATGGCGGATGGCTCCGACCGATATATTAAAAGCTCACTAAGACTACCGGTCGAATTCGGCGACAAGAAATTATGGGTCGACTTCTTGATTTTACCAGACGTCACAGACCACATACTTCTAGGAATGGATTTCTTAACAAAATGCGAAGCACATTTGTCATGCAACGGAATCAAGATTGATTTTCAGACAGCAACAACTATTCAAAACCCCGTGGCATCAAGGGTATTATACGAACCAGAGCTTAATAACTATGGATCCCAAGGTTTACCAAGCAGAGAAGCAAGGCGTTCGAAAGAATTGTCGCGTACGAATAGCCCGTACCCCATCATGGGATCCAATGCAGCTTCAAATAAGCCGCCATCGTAGCCGTTCAGTAGTACGACAGATGCCTCGTCAACAACAATCTAAACGAGGTACTTCGAGACGTGCGAAACAAAAGGCGGGTCGGCGTAAATCGCCATCGTCGTCACCCATCATATATCGCCACCGACGCCCACTGCGAGTCCTGTCTACCAGCAGCTCAGAGAACTCCGCTAGAATAGCACCAACAACCAGAGTTCCAACCAAAGCGGAGCGTAAGCACTTTGCACCTATGTTACAACACGTGGCGGGTAGTATTACCGCACAAAAATAAAACGGCAGAACCAACAAGAGACACACCACAGGTGACAAACGAGATAGGAATGAGAATCCGTACGCAGCCGAGACGCCCACCAACAGTCCATGGGCAACAGCTCGGATCACCAATCCGTCCAGTACAAGCAACAGATACTCGCACCTTCTCCAGACTTCAGGAGGTATCAATGTTCTCACCGAAATCTAATGGCAAGAAGGATGAAATACCCTCCAAATTGCCGCTACAACACAAAATAAAACAAGGGCAATCAAAACAACGCTTGCCAGAACCTCCGACTACGAAGACGATCACCACACGATTGATACATCTGTTGCCAAAGCCGCTAGCGATGAAGCCTGTTGCCAAACGTTCATCGAAACATCAATCTGACCCGAGACCAGTTACCACGCAAGTGACACAAGATTCGCCAGGTTCATCAAGTATGAAGCCAGTTGCTGCACGACCATTACACACACAACAAACGGACCCACCGAAAGGCGATGTGCTGTTATTGCGAAGCCACTCGCTAGAGGATTGGTTAGATGGATTGGAGACAGTGAGCGATGACGAAGACACTTCATTCGGGAAGACTTCGACCTTTGTACAACAAAATACGACCGGGCTCGAGGACTTAGATGCGGTGAGTAGCGAAGATGGTGTGGAAGCCGAGGAAATCGTGAACAAGCAAAATCGTAATGAGAGTCAACCTGTCACTGTGACAACCGAACTAGATCCGAAGTTACCTCTACCGCTCTATAAGTATGGCCTCCGATGGATGTTATGCGAACCCGACTTAACGAATTTGGCACTTCGCGATGAGATTTTAACTAAACTAACCTGGTGGCGAAAAGGACATTCACTCTCCAGCCTCTGTGGGCCAACGCACAGTGAATTCCAACTTCGGGTACGGCAAAATGGACGAGTTACCCTCAAATACGTCACCCGCTAATATCCAAAGGAGAGGGGGAGTGTGACGGAGTTATGCACTCCTCACAAAAGCATACTATAAAAAAACAAACCGAATTGTATTATTTTGAAATTTTGTTTTATAAATAAATATGAAGTACGTTATTTTTTTTATTTAAGTAAAGCAAAGTAGCCGTTAATTTGAACTTTTAAATTAAGCCGCGACCACATGACCGATCGCGGGGAAAACGATCAGATGACACAAAAAATACCAAAAATAGAAATCAGCTGATGGAAGCCGAATTGTCTTAAAACGATGCCGGTTACACTAGCGAGGCTTCATTAGAAACGAATTTGAACGGCGGCGTCATTCATGCTTGGGCACTGGTCTGAGCAAGTCGTCGAAATTTCAAGCGTCGGGTAAGTGAAGTTCAATGTACAAAAAGTAAAAGTGAGTGAACTATTCTAAGTTTGGTTTTAAGTCAATATATTTTCTAAGTGCGGGCAAAGTGAATTATTCTAAGTTTGGCTATTAAGTCAATATTTTCTAAGTGCGAGCAAGGTGAAATTTTCTAAGATTGACTACTAAGTCAATATATTTTCTAAGTGTAGGCAAAGTGAATTCTACTAAGTTTGACTATTGAGTCAAATATTTTCTAAGTGCGGGCAAAGTGAATTCTGCTAAGTTTGGCTTTTGAGTCAATATTTTTCTAAGTGCGAGCAAGTGAAATTTTCTAAGATTGACTACTAAGTCAATATATTTTTCTAAGTGCGGGCAAAGTGAATTATTCTAAGTTTGGCTATTAAGTCAATATTTTCTAAGTGCGAGCAAGGTGAAATCTTCCAAGATTGACTACTAAGTCAATATATTTTTCTAAGTGTAGGCAAAGTGAATTCTTCTAAGTTTGACTATTGAGTCAAATATTTTCTAAGTGCGGGCAAAGTGAATTCTGCTAAGTTTGGCTTTTGAGTCAATATTTTTCTAAGTGCGAGCAAGTGAAATTTTCTAAGATTGACTACTAAGTCAATATATTTTCCTAAGTGTAGGCAAAGTGAATTCCTCTAAGTTTGGCTATTGAGTCAAATATTTTCTAAGTGCGGGCAAAGTGAATTCTGCTAAGTTTGGTTAAAACCCTACCGTTTAGAAAGCTTCAACCAATTTAGTAGTTTTGTCAATAACCGGTGTTGGTATTAATAAACGACAGTTAACACGGACACTTGTACGGTTCACGCACCATAGTAATACTGCACAAGACTTTGGTTAGAGTAAGACATTGTTAAAATAGGATAAAATACGATTTACTAATAAATGAAATAAAACTAATTTACTCTTTTATTTAACCTGTGTTCCCCAAATCGTCGAAATTGATAAATTTCTGTAACGAGCATCTGGACACATCCGACGAGCGGAACCCTAAGCAAAAACTTCGTTACAAACTTTGGAAATATATTTGGGGCCACCATCATATCTGAATATTTTTGTAGACTTTTATTTTTCTACAGTTTACTTTATTTTTTATGACGCAACTTACAAAAACTTAATTAATATTAAACGAGAAATAAAATTTAATCACGAATTTGTGATCGTCTTAAATGAAACAAAAATAAATTTAAAATAATTTCCCGCCATACAACAAAGAATGTATGTATAGTACATATGCACATACAATGATATTTCGGGAAAATTATTGATGACACTAGCAATAACATTCATGATTAATTTACAATTTTTGCCACAGTTTACACATAAATCTTAGTTGTACAGTGCCGGTAACAAATAAATTTTCAAAATTTGAATCGCCTTGTTAAGAAAACTATAAAAGATATGGTGATGTTTTATACATGGTTTTATAGGTGGAAATGTCTATTTTAGTTTCCGCCCCATTATATCAATTTATAAACAATTTTGAGATATATTATGTCTTTAAACCCAATTTTACAGCCGGTAAAAAAATAGCAGTTTAACGAAACTTTCACTGAAAAAAGCCCCTTAAACTTAAAAATGTGATTTAAACAGTGTTTAGACATTTCAAAAGCAAAATAAAATAATAAAACAAAAATGCGTATACATATTATATATAAGGTTTAAATTCATACAATTTGTATGAAAAGTGGAAAAATTCGTTAAATAAGGCCACGTGGATCAACAACTGAAAGAGATAACAAGTTGCGTTCTTCGAGACAAGGTATTGGCTATTCAAATTTTCTATCTATCGTTGTTTTCAAATGAGAGATAGGGGGGGGACATTTTGATTAAATTTGGTCAATGGATCATTTATCAGGTTCGAGGAGAACGGCTGTAGCTCAAAAACGAAAAGAGATAGAACATTACTTTCTTCACAAAAATTTTAGCCAAAAACACTTATTATTATTTTTTTTGAAGAACGCAAAAGGCAACCAAATACGGTCGGATAAGGAATAAAGGCAACCTCAAAGCTGGCCCCTTATGATTGTAGGTTACCTATGATTTGCCAGTTTCTCGTGTAATGTTATCTCGATAAATGCTCGTATTTCACGAATAGCAAATTTTTGGCCCCAGGACTTGAGTCACATTTTATGGGACATACGAGTAAAGGTGGAGAACTATCGATAGCAGAAGCCATCGATAGTCAACGATTGTTGTTTTAAAATTGTCGATAGTCTACGATAGCCCCATATACCAAGAAAATTATATATATGCAGTGAATGTCACTGGAAATCGTACACCTCAATAATATTCATTGCTAAAAAACTGTTAAGATTATGGCCTTGATGGCGCGATTAAGAGGGAGCTTTCGTCTATTGGTAATAGGATAAGAAGTCGTTTCTCCTAACTTCACAATGCACCTTTATTTTTATTCTTTTTGTAGGTACAAATAATTCTATTCTAATTCACTTTCTGTTCTGCTGCAAGTATTCACCAAAATGTGTGGCGTCAATTCATTTTTTCTTCCTCTTATATTATCTAACAATTCTCCTGTGCACGATCACTTAGGCTGCATTCATAGTGGTTGCGAAGACGAAGACGAAAGATGAAGACGAAGCTGAAGTCGAATTGCTTGCGTTGCGATTAAGCTAATAGGTGTACATAGTGCAAGACGAATTAGTTGCGTTTTTGTTATGTTAGTCGCAATAGATTTTACAAGAAAGTTTGTATTTTTAATTAAAATGTAAATTAAAATGCAATAAAAACAAAATTCATCCCATTAATTTGGAAACAAAAAAATTTTGGCGTGTTTTATCATTTGTATAATGACCGAATTTTGCTGGTCCCATAAGCAGAATTTTTGCAAAAACGCTGCAATTAGTTCTTCATTATGTATCGACATTTTTTTCACATGTGCGCGTGCACCAAAACACAAATTAAAACTAAATTTGAATACATTTGGCGCCTAGACAAAACAAAAAAAATAACAACAACAACAGGTAAACCGCAAGCGATTCAGCTTCAAATTCAGTACTGCACCGTTTCAAGTTGATTGCTTGCGTTTCCCCTACATATTCGTCTTCGTCTTCGCATGCACTATGAACGCATTCGAGCGAATTCATATAAATCGTTCTGCACACTTTTTCGTCTTTAGCTTCGTCTTCATCTTCGTCTTCGCAACCACTATGAATGCAGCCTTAGTCATGCCATACAAGAACAAACTGTCATGCGTTCATGCAGTATGATTCTGTGGGGCGAATGTTTAAAACAATACGATTTCATACAAAAACAAGTAAAAATGTTAACTTCGGTGGAACCGAAGCTTAAATACCCGTCACACGAATCTTTGAATAGTTTAGTGTGATCATCAGTGGCTTATATACATTTATAAATATATATTCGAAAATAATTACTTTTCCATACATTTGTTCGAAAATAATTGATAAGTTTGTGTGGGGGACTATAGCTAAAAATTGGCGTGGCACCTTGGTTTTGTTATTGGATATCATTAGAAGTGTTTTAACATAAATTTGAGTGAATAGTCTCATAAATAATACCTATTTTTATACAAAAATTCGAAAACGGGCGTTAAATTTGTATGGGGGCTATAGTTAAAAATGGGCGTGGCAGCTTGGATTTGACATAGGATGACATTAGAAGTACTTTTACCCAACTTGTTGTGACTACATTCATAAATAATTGCTATTTTCATATAAAATTCGAAAATGGGCGGTAAGTTTGTATGGGGGCTATAGCTAAAAATGGGCGTGGCAGTTTGGATTTGACATTAGATGACATTAGAAGTATTTGGACCCAACTTTGAGTGACTACATTCATAAATAATTGCTATTTTCATATAAAAAATTCGAAAAAAACGGTAAATTTGTATGGGGGCTACACCTTAAAATGGGCGTGGCACTTTGATTTTAACACTTGAGCTGCTTAGGACTGAGAAAAGCTTAAGTTCCGAGTTTCAGGTCAATATCGTTAAAACTAAGCGAATGAATCGTATAAATACAGACGGACGGACAGACGGACAGACAGACAGACGGACATGGCTAGATCGACTCGTCTCGTCGTGCTGATCAAGAATATATATACTTTATAGGGTCTAAGATGTCTCCTTTAATGCGTTACAAACTTTCTGACAAAATGATAATACCCTCCACACTGTGTGACGGGTATAAAAAAATATCTTTCTGAAAAGTGGGAAAAAAAAAGTGTCAAAATATGTTAAAAGTTCATTGATTCGATGCCAAAAAGAATTAAAACATTTATAAATACTAAAAATAGGCGTTCCGAATATACTTTTTAACATTAGTTTAAAAAAACATAGGGAGAAAGATGTGTTTTCGAAGTCTGAATTTGTATTTTTTTGTAAGTTTGAAATAACGTTTTTTTTTTTTTTTTTAACATTAAGATAATATGGTAAGGAGTCTATGCTAACTTGTTTATATTTTTTTAAATTTTGGAAAATGGCTTTTTCACCAAGCAATGAAAATGGTTGAGATTTTCAGCGACATTCATTGTATTTGGTTTTTATACCCTGTACCCAAAGGGTAAAAGGGTATATTAAGTTTGTGCGAATGTATGTAACAGGCAGAAGGAGCCAAGATAGACCATATAAAAGTATATATATTCTTGATCAGCATTGGAAGGGGAGTCGAACTAGCTATGTCTGCTGTCCGTCCTTCCGTCTGTCTGTCCGTCCGTCTGTCTGTCCGTCCTGCTGTCTGCCGTATGAGAGAGATTATCTCGGAGACTATAAGAGATAGGGCCACCATATTTGAAACTTAGACTGTTCTGAACCGTCAAGTGTTCACTTGCAAACGGTTTTTCTCTAGACCCATTTTAAGGGGTACCCCCCATACAAATGTACCCCAAAATTTTAGGTTTTTGCATAAAAACGTCATTGTTTTTTATTGTAGAAAGTTCAAACTTTGCATAAATTATGTCTATAGTCCCAATAAAATATCCCAATATGGGTAGGACCAATAAAATTTTAGGTATAGCTCCCATACAAATATACCCCAAAATTTTAGGTTTTTGCATAAAAACGTCATTGTTTTTTATTGTAGAGAGTTCAAACTTTGCATAAATTATGTCTATGATAGTCCCAATAAAATATCCCAATAGGGGTAGGACCAACAAAATTTTAGGTATAGCCCCATATAAATTTACCCAATTTTTCAAGTTTTTGTTTGAAAATTCAATACAATAAGGTATATACAAAGACTTAATTTAAGGTACATAAAGATTGAGTACAGGGTATCTTGCAGTTGAGCATACTCGACTTCAGCGTTCTTTCTTGTTTTCAATTAATTATAAATTCACAAATGAATAAACGCTTAAAACTATATTTTAGTGATGTGTTAGCCGAACTATCGATGACCCTATCGCACACTATCGAGAGATCGAGCCATCGATAACATTATAGCTCGATAGTGCCAAACCATCGATAGAGCCGATAGTGCTACCGATAGTTCTCCAACTCTACATATGAGAGCTAAAAGAATTTCGATATTTCTGAAAAATTTTCGCACTTTCATACTCGTATATAACTTATACGAATAACTATGACATCTACAGGTCATGCGACAGCAAACAGCTTCAAACATGAGTTAATACGACGACAATACGATACAATTGCGAACACTCTTATACTCGAACTCAAAAAAAAAAAAATTGAGCCAGATTACAGCGTAAACAAAATGAAAATGTTTCCCACATTCAGGTATAAGGCGTCAGCAAATCATTTAAATTTAAAGAGAAAATTAGTATACTTTGTAACAAATCTTCTTTTAATATATCAACCGAACAAGTGACATACTCGTGCATGACAACAAATTATGCAAAATTAAATAGAATTTAAAATGACATTAACACAAATGTATTTTGTAGCAAAGCGACTTGTTAAGTGACAGCAGTAATCATAATAATATTCCAAGAAGAAAAATGTTGCATGTTACAAAAAACTAAAAAAAAAAAAAAAAGAAACAAAAACAGAAAAGAAGCACTTTTATATACAAAAATATTAACAATTTATAAATTTAAAAAGCTGACATGAAAATTTTGTCTGTTTTCATTTTATAATGACAATTGAACATGCAATCTGTCAATTAACAAACTACAGCAAAACTTTCAACTACAATTGCTATGAATGTGACAGTTTTCAAGTTCAATAAAAAAACTACAAAAGTTTTCTCTTAAAAGCAAAAATAAAAAAGAAATGCACGGTCTTCAAGCATGAAAAATGTTACAAATTTCTTCAACATATTTTACGAGTACGGAAGTAACTTTTTCTCTTTAACTGATTTTGAATAGCATTTCCGTTTAGAGTTGTTTTTTATTTAAATGAATTTAAATGAATTTAAATTTAAACTGAAAATATTACTAATAAACCGTATAGCAGCATAATAAAATTTTACAGTTCTGGTATAAACTTATGTTAGTACTCGGAATGTCTTGAAATACGAGCGCAAAGTGGTCGGGCTTGTAAGGAGCGAATGGCCAAAAATACTTCAAGTGGAGATATCATTGTGAAAATTTTTCCAAAATTCTATAAAAATATGGTAAGTAATAAAACATGCCTAAATGAGTCGTACAACCTCCCAGCCACCCTCCACCACCCCATTATAGGTTAGGTAGGTTAGGTGAAAATGGCCGCCGCGAATTTTCGCGAGGTCACCTAGGCCAAAGAGGCCCATTGTGATACCATATGATCTCTATAATCCTCCCTACTCGAACCAGCTCGACTTCCTTATGAAGGCGGCTACCGCACTAATCTTTACTGATGCAATCTCCGCCAGGCTATTAAGAAACGGCCTAAAAAAGTACGGTTAACCTTATTCTACCAAGGGCTGCGCAGTGGCAGAGAAAATGTTCTACTGTCTCCTCCTCTTCCTCGTTTCTACAGCTCCTACAGAAGTCATTTGAGGCTACCCCTAGTCGGACGGCATGTCTTCCCACCAGGCAATGTCCCGTGAGAGCACCCACCATCATGGATAGGTTCTGTCTATTATGGCGCATGAGCTGGGCTGTTCGTTTGGTGCTATATGTTACTCTGGCCACGTAAGTCTCGAGATATTACATTTGGGGTTTGTGGTCCATCTAATCTCTGCTATTCTTATTTTTTTCTTCTTTCACTCGCAAGTTTCACCACCCCATTATACGCACCCTTAAGAAAAAAGCTGTAAAAAATAAAAATACAAGAATAAAATTAAAGACTTTTTAAAAAGCAATAAAAAAAAAAACGAAGAAAAAAATAATTTTAATAAAACAACAATAAATTCAAAGCTTATATTTACTCATCTAATAACAACTGGAATGCTCTGTTTAATAATTTCTCTTTTTTTGGTGCAAGGTAACTTTCTTTGACCAGTATTTGTAGACAATTCTCCTATGGAAATAAATCTCCAAATTTCCTATATTGAATTTATAGCCAGATGATATGCATAGTAGTAATGTTGAAACATTTTCATATAATCCTGTAATTTGAGCAGACAATTTCGAATTGATCAATAATATTCTTACTTTATTTCCGTCGTTGGATGTTTGCACTTCCTCCATATCGTGGTTAGACGACTATCAATCCCATTTTTGTACGGAAGTCTGCTTGTATTTAAGTTTTCCTATTCAGAAGAGCAGTTTTCTCTTCTGGGGTACAAACTCGCTAATTTTTACAGTTCCAATCTGTAGGAAACGTGTAACAAATATTCAAAAAATCGTGTACTATATATGAGTGCAATGGTAATAAGCCAAACTCATAAAAGTGCTTCGTGAACCTTTTTCTAAGCATTTCTCCAAATCATTCATCACACCGTGCAAATTTTACTGTCGACCATAGTTAGTTGCAAATTATGTTCAACTTGAATATTTATGTTGAGATACTATACAGGTTGTGGATTTTAGAACTGCAAATTTTTTTTCTTGAAATACTTTTCTTCGCTAAGAGCCAATTGGGAGCCAGCTCCTACATAACCGGGGGACTAACATGTCGGAGGAATTGCTACAAACGCCGAAACGGTTCTCTGTAGGAGAATTGCGACTTTTACCTCCATCGCGGTGGCTCCTGGAAACAAGGTTTTCAGAAAGATCTAGAATCTACTGACAGCCTGGCTAAAATAGTCGGGCCGGGATGTTTGGATGACAATGACCACTTCAGTGTATCTCGAGGCGCTCATGATCATCCTGATGACAACACATGTCCTTTCCTCCCATGGGGCCGGATCAAGATATGACGTGAACCGTGTCGATGATCAACCTTATAGTAGGGGCCCCAAATTGCCCTGTCGCTAACGGTAACTCCTCGACATCGGGTCGCCTCGAGGGAGTACAAAGACCTTACCCGCACATAGGGGATCTCTGTGCAGGCGGACCGTTGTTCTATGCAAAAGAAAAACCTACTATGGATAAAAGAAAAACAAAAAACCGCGACACAAGTGGCTAGTCAGCAACAAGCAACGAAGATTTTTGTTTATACAAGTAACATAAATTAGCTGTTGTCAAAACAACGAAAATGTTGTTTATAAAAGTGCGAACAATGATGTGAGATTTGTAGTAGTAGAGGCAATTCATGAATGAATGAATTTCTAATTGGGTATTGACCAGTTTTGCAACATGTGACCGAACGTTGTGATGCTGTAAAATCACTTTGTATTACCTTTCTTCTAATATTACGGCTATTTTTGCTTTAGTGCGATGCTAAAACCCATTTTTTGAGAACACTGCTTATTGTTGTTCTATGAAAGTTAAAACTTTTAGCAAATGCCTTAATGGAACATCCCCACTTATTTGCTTCAAAATGTCACATTTTTCTTTAATTGTAAGTACGGTAAAATTTCGCTTTGGAATTTTGCAAGCGAATCACATAGAAGTCAATTCCACACTGACTTAATTCAAATCAATTCTCTAAACACTTTACTAGGTCTTCCCGATCTTAATTTTTCAATTTTATGAAATGCACAAAATAAAAGTAAAATGTGCATAATAAATAAATGATTGAGTCATACGACTTTTTTAATGTTTATTAAAAAAGTTACTTTGTTTGTCTTCCAGTAATTTAAAAAAAAAAGCAATTCTAAAAGATATTTTTCTACTTGAACAGACAAGCACCATAAAAAACTTAAAAAAAAAAAATATTAAATCAAATGAAAAATCGAAAGTCAAGCAATATTTGAAAATATCGCTTGCAGATATTAGATACAAATAAATAGATACATTTATAAGATACAAATTACACGATGCGCGCATCTGAATAGCTTCGAAGCAATAATCGCAACAAGTTAAAAAAAACGACGTGTGTAATCTGCTGATGAATACCGCGGGCGGTATTCAATTTTTTAATCTACTGCGTCTTGTATATGACGAGCAAATGTTGTTATTGTTGATGCTGGTGAGACTTAAATTAACATTTTAAAATCAACTACTCACATGAATATTAGGCTTACTGTGAGCTCGCGTGTGGTAAATGAATTACATAATTTATACTAGGCCAATGCAACGTTTATGTTTGATGTACGATCACCAAATTATAACGATGGCAACATCATTTGTTGTTTATGCCACGGGCACATTGTCGTACGTGCGTACTGTTGCCATATACAACTACAGCATTTCAGTTACAAAATTACTATATACTATACTAAACATTATACTCTAAAAGATAAAACAATGACTGTCCGACCCAGACAAACGTCATTCTAACATCAAAACCATTTAGAAGTTTTAAAGCAAAGTATATATAGTATGGTAAATTTCAACGCCTACATTCACGTTGCTCTTAAAATATTCTTGGAAAACTAGCAGTCCGTGCTCACTCTTCAAGAGTTATATAATCACTAAAATTACAGAAGATAATTTAGATTCATGAACATGAACAAAAATTATCAAAAAATATAGTATTCTAAATTTTCCAACAAAAAAGGGTAAAATTTGATTCTACTTTCTTTGTAATTGTACCGCAAATTCTAAGCTTAATAAAATTAAATTAAACTAATTACAATAGCTTTCGTACCTTACGCAGACATTTTGTACAGAAACAAAGGACAAAAGATGTAACGGACCCCACGAGAAAACTGCCTCTAATGGAATTTATATCTCTTTTTTTTCCAAAAAACTATAGAGGCTACCGATATTAAATTGGTTTCGCCAATCAAGGTCACACATACTCAATTTGATCCTTAATGGTACCGGTGGCGGAGATCGTTCAGAGAGTTAATGATATCCTGTTGTATTCCGACGTGTTTGGCAAAAGTCTTTACATTTTTTTTATTCCACAGAAAATGTAAAAGTACTTATAGCATCTTTCGACTCCCTGCTCGCCAAGACATTTCTGGAACAGATAGTGATCATCATAAGTAATGCCCTTATGGCGGCCTGACTGATTACGAATATGTTTATTCGTTTTTGCAAAATTTTCAATTGTAGTATCGTCTTTATTTGCGAATACTTCAGCCTGAAGAATGCTGCAGTGGTCCGGTTGTTTATACAAAAGCTTGATATTTGACTCAGCGCAGTATACCGCTGCTTCTACTCTCAAATCCATTTATAATCCATCAATAAATATACATATACAGCCATAGTCAAATGTTATTACACAACCAAATTTTTTTGGCACATTCAACTTCCTTTCTTCTTCCTACTGTTGCTATTGATGTCAGAATTTAATAAGATATGTTGTTGTAATCCTTGATCTATCCTGAATCGATCGATGTCTCATTGGAAAAGATAACGGTATATCGAACCGAGATTCAAGCGAATGAGTAATGGTAGCAACCGTCAAAAGTTATTACACACATTTTTTTCCGTCAAAAGTAATTACACAAAACTTAAACTTGAATATCTTGGTCTCTATTGAGATAGCAATGAAATCTTATAGTGTAGGTTGTAGGTCTCTTCGAGTAGAAGAAAACGGTATGCTTAGAATTTTCGGGGGACCCTCAGGGTCTGGATTTAGGGTCAAAAAACAAATGTTCCCTATTTTTCCACTTAAAAAGCACTATCTCTGTAAATTACTAACCGATTTTAATTTTTTTAACATGTTTTAGAAAGAAAAAACTTTTTGCCCTTTTGAGGGCAATGACATTATTATGACATTTTTGATCGTACCTCTGCGTATTTTTCAAGACAAACCCAATTTTTCCCATTTTTTTCAAACCATTTAAGGTTATCGTAGTTTGGTTACACTTTTTTTGTTTGAAAGCTACCTTTATGAGAAAGGTTTTCTTAAAGTACACAGAACTACGAGTAAAATGAATGTTTAATGATAAAAATCCGACAATAATTGACCAAGATATTTAACTAAAAACCTAAATACAAAAATTTAAAAAAAAAAAAATTGTTAGAAAAAGTTAAATAACTTGGTCAATTATTGTCGGATTTTTATCATTAAACATACATTTTACTCGTAGTTCTGTGTACTTTAAGAAAACCTTTGTCATAAAGGTAGCTTTCAAACAAAAAAGTGTATCAAAAGTACGATAACCTTAAATGGTTTGAAAAAAAGGTAAAAATTGCGTTTGTCTTGAAAATACGCAGAGGTACTATCAAAAATGTCATAATACTGTCAAAAGGGCAAAGTTTTTTCTTTCTAAAACATGTTAAAAAATTAAAATCGGTTAGTAATTTACAGAGATAGTGCTTTTAAGTGGAAAAATAGGGAACATTTGTTTTTTGACCCTAAATCCAGACCCTGAGGGTCCCCCGAAAATTCTAAGCATACCGTTTTCTTCTACTGAAGAGACCTACAACCTACACTATAAGATTTCATTGCTATCTCAATAGAGACCAAGATATTCAAGTTTAAGTTTTGTGTAATTACTTTTGACGGAAAAAAATGTGTGTAATAACTTTTGACGGTTGCTACTCATTACTTCATTCGCTTGAATCTCGGTTCGATATACCGTTATCTTTTTCCAATGAGACATCGATCGATTCAGGATAGATCAAGGATTACAACAACATATCTTATTAAATTCTGACATCAATAGCAACAGTAGGAAGAAGAAAGGAAGTTGAATGTGCCAAAAAAAATTTGGTTGTGTAATAACATTTGACTATGGCTGTATATTGTAAAGGCTATTGTGCGGGTAAAGTTGAGTTTGGGAGCCACTTTTTTTTTTTTTTTTTGCATTTGCTTAACACGAATTTTTTATGACGATTTCAGATTTGAAAGGTATTTAAGATAAATTCATATTTGTATTAAAAAAATTATTATAAATATATATTCGTGTTTAGAAAATACTAAATATTTTTTTTCTTTATAAACTCTAAAAACTAACCGTGAATTAAAAAAATATCCTCTCGTTGCATTTTCTCCATCAGCTTCTGGCCGAACAACTGCCTTGTAGATCGAATACATTAGTCTTTACTTTTTTCAACAGCTCTTTCACATTGGGACTCCACGTCTGTTTGCTTGAACGATTCAAAATAATAATGTACTGTTTTGTTTGTTTAAGTGCTCTGAAAAACACAACTAAAATTGATTAAAAAATATATATATTACTGCTATATATGTGAATGTAACCAATTGTTTAAAAAAAATCTATTCGGTGAACATTTATGTTTCTTCTAAAGTTTGTTGTATTATTCCATACTATTGCTATTTTGCTTACATATTTTGATGAGCATATTACTAACAGAAATTGTAGTAAAAAGATTACAGGAAATATGGTTATCTTATTCTATCTTTCTCCAAAGCTTAAGAACAAGCCTTACTACATATGTTAGTATTGAAATAATATACCTAATAGGATTATATTCTGAGTTTTTGTGTAACATATGTCAATAAACTTTAGTTTGATGAAAGTCCGAGCATTTTTTTTTTTTTTTATACCCGTTACACATAGTGGAAACGGGTATATTCAGTTTGTCCAAAAGTTTGTAACGCATTGAAGGAGGCATCGGAGACCCCCATAAAGTATATATATTCTTGATCAGCACGATGAGACGAATCGATCTAGCCATGCCCGTCTGTCTATCCGTCTGTCAGTCTGTCCGTCTGTTTGTTGCTATGCGATTTATTCAATGAAGATATTAAGATATTGGGCTGAAATTTTAAACTTAAGCTTTTCTCGGCAACGACTATGTTAAGTTCGAAAATGAGAGTGCCACGCCCATTTTTAGGTATAGCCCCCATACAAACTTATCGATTTTTTTCCATTTTTTGTTTAAAAATAGTAATTATTTATGAATGTACTCGCTCCCAGATGGGTAAAAACATTTCTTTTGTCATCCAGGATCAAAACCAAGACGCCACGCCCATGTAACGGGTATTTCAGCTTCGGTTCCACCGAAGTTAACGTTTTTCCTTGTTTTTTATTAAAACAATTTTATCTACGAGCTATTTTTTAGACAATAAATAGATTTACAATGACACTTAATTAAATTACATTTATTGTGCTTTTATAGGCACAACATTAATGCTAATCGCTTAGATTATAATATGTTTTACATTGCTATGTTTCTGTAATTTTAATATTAATTTAGACATATAAATAACTATACTTAGTTCTATGGAGGCCTAAACGGTAGGTCAAGAACATGGAAACGTTTAAGTCTACGTATTTCTTGGTTGTTACCAAGCAGATTTAAAAGCTAGAGAGTTGCTACGGATTTCCTTTTTTTCCAAGTATTTTAGACTTGCGGATTTTATTTCGTTTTTAACCGTATTAATGTTAAGTCCTTGTGAATACATTTATTAGTAATTAACCAAGTAGATTGGTATCTCTGCAGAATCTCCACGTTGGAGTTACTAGTGGTTCCCCCTATCTAAATGCCATATGTCCATACAGGCTTCTATACAGGCTTCAAATTGATTTATACAATAGTATTTTGTTTTTCAAGCATAATCTGAATTTCGTTTTAATCAGCCAATACATCTCTTTTAGTTTTGTGATTGGAGCTGATTGACCAGCTGCTTTTCCAATATACCGGGTTTTTTTTTTTATATGTCAGACTTGAGCGGTCTAAGTGTGCATTCCCATATAGTTAACACAATTGGTAACGGGTATAACCGAAGTTTGTTTATCGATAGCACTCAGACAATTAAGTCTTCTTGTTGTGAAAGTTATGTGTGTTGACTTGTTTTTTCGTTAACACTTATATTCCATTTTCAACCTGATCCTCCTCCATTATGTTTATCTGGTCTTGCAGAATGTTCGAAGCATCAGCTTTTGCTTATGTCTGATGTAGCTAGAGATAACGATAGTCGTGCACTATAAAAGTTGCCTTAGCCAACACACTTCA
This sequence comes from Leucophenga varia, assembly GCA_018903435.1. Classification (NCBI taxonomy): domain Eukaryota; kingdom Metazoa; phylum Arthropoda; class Insecta; order Diptera; family Drosophilidae; genus Leucophenga; species Leucophenga varia. The sequence continues at coordinate 18,219 of JAEIFJ010002623.1, forward strand.
TTGTTTGTGCATGTCTGCGTATATCGTGTATAGCATTGGTCCTAACACTA
>JAEIFJ010002624.1:0-12972 GCA_018903435.1 Leucophenga varia
TACAAGTTTTTAACCCAGAGACAAGACCTATCATACCCGAAGGATTTTGATGCGCTGAATCCGAATCCGTGCTCAGGTGCTCCTATACGTCTGGTTTTTGAGATATCCTAACCTAAAAGTGCCAAAAACGCGTTTATTTGCAGTTTTTGAGGTTACGCGACAGACGGAAAAAAATTATTATCAAAAAACGTTTTATGGCAATTGAAAGTACCACCCTTCCCCTTTTAAACCTTTTTGGATTTTTTCAAATATCTTTTTTTCACCGAAAAATCTCTATTTGAAATTTTACAATTAAGCGTAAAAGCGTTAAAGGGTTAATACGCTTAATTGTAAAATTTCAAATAGCGATATTTCGGTGAAAAAAAATATATTTGAAAAAATCCAAAAAAGGTTTAGAAGGGGAAGGGTGATACTTTCAATTGCCATAAAACGTGTTTTTGATAATAAGTTTTTCCTTCCGTACGTAACCTCAAAAACTGCAAAAACGCGTTTTTGCACTTTTAGGTTAGGATATCTCGAAAACCAGACGTATAGCTGTAATTCGGATTCGACGCAGCAAAATCCTTCGAGTGTGTTTGGTCCGGTCTCTGGGTCTAGACTTTTGTTAAATTTTGTCGGCCTGTGTTATAAACCCAATAAAATAACATCTTTTTTTACCACACTATGGAGAAACTATGACGACATTCAAGATTCTTGGTCTTCAGTTGGAAGTATTATTAACTACTACGAAAATAATCAAGATTTGCTTGCACCCAATGCTGGTCCCGGGCACTGGAATGATCCAGATATGGTATGAAAAGTTATATGTTCAGTTTTACATTTGTACGTCCTTACCCTTTCTGAAAAATGTTTAATTTTTCAAATTTAAGTTAACACAAAATAACATATGATATGGAAATACAACACATGGTAAAATGTTTTTTTGGTTGTAAATTAGTTGAACATAAGATCTCTTTTAAATACCTACTGATAAGATGGCTATATATATAAACCAATGTTTGACACGAATCCAAGAATCTTTTTAAGTTTTATTGTTTTTGCTTGCTCTTCAATAAAAAAGTATTCACCTAACATACCAATCTGGTAACATACGTGCAAGATGTGGTTGGTCAATAACAGTAAGGTTTTTGACCTATAAAGTTGACCATCGACTCCATATAAATGGTAAATACATTACTCCAGATCGTGGAAAAAATCAAAGAAATAAAATCGACATATACCTTATATGTCGACTACAAAGCTTGCTTTCGACACGCCAATCAGACAGAACTTGGTATTTCTGAAAACAGCGTTCGCCTCTGTACGATGACGCTAACTAATACACAAAGTGTTGTCTGGGTAGCTAAAAAAAATTTTTCACCTTTGATACCTAGCGACTTCTTCGCTTTAATGATAGAGTATATAATACTCGAATGCCTAAAAGTTGACTTGATGAGCAAAATACTCTATGCTGGTCGCGTATGCCGATGACATTGACACGAGAGGCAAAAATCAAAGTACAGTGAACAGGGCTTTCAAAAGGAGTCCCGCTCAATGCGGCTAGGATTAAAAGAGTGTAAGACGAAGTACGAGCCACAACACCCGTAAGAAAATCAGTGGAGAATTTCATCTCGAGATTGTAGAAAACTTCGTCTTCTCTGGATCAAAGGAAACCAAGAACAATTACAACTTTGGAAATCAGACGAAGAATTACTCTGGCTAACTGATGCTATTTTGGTCTCGCTAAGCAAATGCGAAGTAGAATTATATCCAGAACAACAAAAATGAGACTCTACAAGACGTTGATTATCCCAGTCCTGAGGTATGGTTCAGAATCATAGGTTATGTCAGAGGTGGACAAATCAGCGTTGGGAACGTTTGAGAGGTAAATACTTCGTAAAATCTTTGTATCTGTCAGAGTGGACAGAGAGAACCGAATTCGCATGAATGACGAGCTGTACCAGCTATACTGATATGGCGGCACCGATATAATCAGTCGCATTAAAAATAAACGATTGTACTGGGCTGGTCAAGTGCTTTCATGGATGCATTAGCTCCGGCGAATCTAATGTAGGAACGAAACGCGATTAGCATTAGACCAGCCTAGCTGGATGTCCAAGCTGTAAAGGGCATATACATGGTATATATGATCAGATCTCGCTCCACCATAGGATGCCACGTAGATCTCTAGGTTTGGTCAGATAACACTTAGTGAAGTAACAGTTTTTGTCTGACTCGACCTGTTCTAACATAATTCAACAGGGTGTCTTTGGTATCTGACCCCGTTTGACTTATTTTCTCCTCTCTCCATTGCTCCCTATATTGCTCAACAACAGCTCCCGCCTGCGGAGTTAGCTGTCGTGCTATACTCTTCTCTTCAGTAGGAATGCGACCTCTCTCCCCCTACCTTAGCCAATAATCCCTTTTATCTGCCGTAGTAATGAGTTTGATATACTCTTGTTGTGTGACCATGTACACGCCCCGACATTGGATAAAGACGATGTGTAGTATGCACATATATAAAGTAATTAAACAGCAACACTTTGTTGCTATACAAGCATAAATAAAGCAACGACACTTTGTCGATACGTAAACAATCATAAATTGAAATCAGTGCCCAGCACATTTCAAGTGCAATGAAATATACTTATGCTGGCAACGGCCAAAGCATAGTCAGCATAATTGCCGGCTATTGACCGTTTACAATGTATATGCATAATACTCTCAGCTCTGCTTATATTATATACTATGTACGCTGCAGCTCTGCCGTCGGCTTCGCTGACATAGCAGCGCTCAGCTTAGCTAAGTGTACTATCAATAAGAAACATTCTATATCCAACTATTCTTGAATAAAGTTGACTTGCTCTGTGTGGAGCAAGTCAGGATCTTTAACAATTACTTCAAAGGACTTATTATTTTACATAAACTTAAAGGATCTATTACATGGCGACCGTGACTCGTGTCACGAACATGTAAAGGATACTACATGGCTTCAAGGATTAATAACGTATAAAATGGCGACAAAAAAATTCAAACACTAAATATTAAAAACAACTACAACTAGAGGTGCAGCAGCGGCAGCAGCAACAACAATCTTCGGAAACACATATACTAAAACTGGAACGATACAGAGGAAGTGGACAGAAATACTGAGAAAGTAGAGGTGATGAGCAATGCCTAAAAATAGGCGCAGTGGAGTACAAAAAGGCTTAAGGAAAGAAAAGCCAAACTCCTAAAACTGTTATTTGCCCCCAACACAACAATTAGTTGGAAAACAGGCAATTAAATACAGGCTGAAATCGACAATATCGAGTCGATTCAGCAAAAATACAAAAGCTCAACCTCTACAAATGAAATCAATTTTAAAAATATAACAATCATTAACTCTAAAGTATTTCAACCAGTACCAGAGAAGAATCAGCTAAAAACCAAACCGGAGAAGCAATGCCCAACGGACTGCCCTGAACCATTGGAGTCGCCACACTGCAACTATACATGCTTCAAGAAGACCAGCACCGGCGCTATAACAGCCTGAGCAAGGACCAGCACCGGCACCATTTAGTACCAATCTAAATCATCTTCGGGGACCGGCAGCGCTACAGAGAGCGCGCAACTTAACAAAAAAAAAAATAATACATATATATATGTTAATTAAAAAAAAAATTTTTTTGTAATAATTTTAAACACACATGAAATATAAAGAAATGCTTGTAATACTGAGCGATAATTGCGTTGCTCGTAATAGAGTATGACCTGTAAAGTCATACGAAACATTAGACAGGAGATCACTGGGTTGATCGAGTAGGAAAATATTAATACAAAAAAATTTTATAAAAGATACCATTTCAAGAATACCATTTCAAAAACTGAAAATATAAAGGGTGGTTAAATTTCAAGGGCCGATGTTGAATTTGAACCACACCTAAACGTCAAGTTTTTTCCTGCATTTCTTTTGACATTTCTCTACTTCAGACTAACTCAATTTGAACCATGGAAAGATACACAATCGAGCAACGCGTTAAAGTTATTCAGGCCTATTATGGAAATGGGCGTTCAAATCAAAATGCATATCGTGCACTTCGTGATTTTTTTCGGTCGTCCAAATGTGCGTACAATCGGAAAAATCGTTCAAAAATTTGAGCAAACCGGGTCTGTAGGAGATGTGAAAACACCAGTGGCTGAAGAGCCGTCCACCTCAACTCGTCGTCGTGCCCAACAATTGCACCTCTCACGCTCGTCGTTGATGAATATTATGCATAAAGACTTGCATTTACACGCTTACAAGGTTCAGTTGACTCAAGAACTAAAGCCTCTTGACCATTTCAAGCGTCGTCAATGGTCAGAATGGTGGCAAGAAATGGCAACAGTGGATGATCAATTTTCGAAGGAAATCTTCTTCATTGATAAGGCACATTTTCACATCAGTGGATTCGTCTATAAGCAGAATTGCCGCATTTGGGCGAATGAGAATCCAAGAGTGATTGTCGAAAAACCCATGCATCCACAAAGAGTGACTGTTTGGTGCGGTTTATGGGCTGGCGACATCATAGGGCCGTACTTCTTCGAAAATGAGGCTGGCCAGGCAATTAATGTGGATGGTGTTCGCTATCGTGAGATGATAACAAACTTTTTGCGGCCTGAATTATAAGATATGCGCGAAAAATTTGATGGCCGAATAATCTCACGTCGCGGCGATGTCAACTGGCCGCCAAGATCATGTGATTTGACACCGTTGGACTTCTTTCTTTGGGGTTATTTGAAAGAAAAGGTGTACGCCAATAAGCCAACAACAATTCAAGAGCTAAAGGATGAAATAATTCGGCACATTAACGACATTGAACCTCAATTATGCCTCAGCGTCATCGAAAATTCAGACCATCGGATGGACGTGTGCCGCCGAAGCCGTGGCGGCCATTTGGCTGATATTTTGTTCCATACATAATTGAGTCATACCAATATATCATAATAAAAAAAAATTGTCAATAATTTTCTAAATAATTCGTGTTTTACTCAAAATCAACATCGGCCCTTGAAATTTAACCACCCTTTATATGAAATTAATTATAAATGGGCTTAATAGATAGTAAAACAGTAGACTCAACAGCAAATGTAATAAATAAAGTTGAAGTCGAAAAACTGGATTTACATCTAATTAGTACTTTGTTAATTATTATTGTTATTCTAATATCTGCAAATGTTTTATATAAAATATATTAATTACATAACAAATGCATCAAGAAAAAATATTTGAGTCAGGCAAATGATTTAGATAAAATTTAAAATTTAAAAAATAAAAAAAAAAATTTTTAATAATATATTAAGTGTTAATACAACTGTTTGCTTACAAATATACATATATATATTCTGCACAATGGCAGAATAATTTTTATTAAAACTGTTAATATAAAGTAAATAAAATTTAAAAAAAAAAAAAAATTATTTAATGTAAAATTAATGATCAAAATGGACCTTCTCATTTACAAAAATAACGGGTGATTTTTTTGAGGTTAGGATTTTCATGCATTAGTATTTGACAGATCACGCGGGATTCAGACAAGGTGTCAAAGAGAAAGATGCTCAGTATACTTTGACATTTCATCATGAATAGACTTACTAACGAGCAACGCTTGCAAATCATTGAATTTTATTACCAAAATCAGTGTTCGGTTCGAAATGTTCGAAATCCGCTTTTTTATCGACAAATTTTGTTCAGCGATGAGGCTCATTTCTGGTTGGATGGCTACGTAAATAAGCAAAATTGCCGCATTTGGAGTGAAGAGCAACCAGAAGCCGTTCAAGAACTGCCCATGCATCCCGAAAAATGCACTGTTTGGTGTGGTTTGTACGCTGGTGGAATCATTGGACCGTATTTTTTCAAAGATGCTGTTGGACGCAACGTTACGGTGAATGGCGATCGCTATCGTTCGATGCTAACAAACTTTTTGTTGCCAAAAATGGAAGAACTGAACTTGGTTGACATGTGGTTTCAACAAGATGGCGCTACATGCCACACAGCTCGCGATTCTATGGCCATTTTGAGGGAAAACTTCGGAGAACAATTCATCTCAAGAAATGGACCGGTAAGTTGGCCACCAAGATCATGCGATTTGACGCCTTTAGACTATTTTTTGTGGGGCTACGTCAAGTCTAAAGTCTACAGAAATAAGCCAGCAACTATTCCAGCTTTGGAAGACAACATTTCCGAAGAAATTCGGGCTATTCCGGCCGAAATGCTCCGAAAAAGTTGCCCAAAATTGGACTTTCCGAATGGACCACCTAAGACGCAGCCGCGGTCAACATTTAAATGAAATTATCTTCAAAAAGTAAATGTCATGGACCAATCTAACGTTTCAAATAAAGAACCGATGAGATTTTGCAAATTTTATGCGTTTTTTTTTAAAGTTCTCAAGCTCTTAAAAAATCACCCTTTATTTACCATTTATTGAACACCTTCTTATATACGAAGTGAAAAAATAAAAAATTATTTTATCAAGTGAGAGATTGGCTTCAATGTAATAAAAGATTTAAAGATAAAAATGTGGTAGACAAAATTGAAAAAGTAATTTTTGCTCAATATAGATTTTTTTTCGATGAATATGAATGTTTCATTATGGGTAAAAGACCTATTTAATGAAACGAATAAAGAAATAGAAATTATAGATTTGTGCTCAGATAGTGAAGATTCAGAAGTTATATGCGTTAACACAAAATTGTAAACCTATTATGTTAAATGATATATATATAAGATTTTGATAAAATAAAATACTGAATTAAGCAACAACAATTTAAATTTTTTTTAAATGCATGAAATAGTATGGAATGGCAAGAGATTTCTTCATCAATTGCAGAAATCAAGTCTAATTTCGACAGATCATATAAATGTCTAACTCAAAACAGAGACATTTCAACAAATACTTTATATAAACACGCTAATGTACTAGTTGATAGCTTTAATGAAGCTCGACAATTGATATATGATCATAGAGGCAGAATAAAATGTGATCATTGGTCACAGCTATCAAAAATATTAAATAAATTAAGAGATAACTTACTGATAATAAAAACTAAGCACAATTTGGATATTAAAATAAATAATGTGCTAAATACAGCAGTAGAGTAGCAACAGAAATCGATAAAAAGGAAAAACGGGAAAGCACTTCAGGATCCGATGAATACGGAATTCAGGACTGATGAAAACGGAATTCCAAGAAACAGATATAAATAATCTAACAATCCCGGCAGTTATTACATGAACTGAATCGGAAGATTTTGGTATTCCTTCATCAAAAGTAAAATCAAGTACAACCGAAAATAAACAAATCGAAATGGCACAGAACACAGTTGAATTTATTATGACAGCCTCCCTCCATATTACCGGAGTTCGATGGCAAAGCGGATAATTTACAAAGCTTCAAGGATGCTTTAGAATTAATTGATTCACTGAAAGGCGGTCATGAAGCAACCGCAATAAGCTTAATAAAAACGAAATTAAAAGGACATGCTAGAAATTTGATTAGCGATGAAAAAACAATCGCTGAAATTATAGCCAAATTGTCAAAAACTGTAAAAGGAGAATCAGTGGAAGTACTCTCTGCAAAATTATTGAATTTACAACAAAAAAGCAAAACTGCCAACACGTATACACAAGAGGTTGAGCAGTTGACAATAGCTTTAGAAGGAGCATATATCAATGACGGAATGAGCTAGCAAACAAATATAGTACAGCTCAAGCCATAAAAGCAATGACTAAAAACTGTACTATTGATAAGGTAAAACTTATCATGCAGGCAGGCACATTCAATAATATGAATGAGGCCATATCCAAGTTCGTTGATAGTTGCACAGAAGCAACAGGACAAACTAACACTGACCTTTATTTCCAAAATAGTTCTCGCCGTGGCGGAAACCGTGGTAGAGGTAACTATAGAGGCCGACCATACAACAGAGGCGGCTACAGGAATTATAATAATGGAAATAGAAATAACAGAGGAAATCGTCGAGGCGGTTCACACAGAGGCGGACAAAACAGAGGACGTGGTCAACAGACACAGGTTAGAGTTACACAAGGTAACTCGGAAAACCCTCAAACCCCCTTGAGCAACCAGCAGTAAATATATTAAATATAAATCTAAGTCTCAGTAGTTTAATTAAAGTAAATAATAAAGAAAACAATATTACACTAACATTACTAATAGTAGATACTGGAGCAAATGTCTCAATTTTAAAAAATAATAATGTAAATGCCAATATAAATCAAAATTATAAAACAAACATAACAGGAATTGGACAGGGAACAATACAGTCAATTGGACAATCTACAATTGATCTACTTTTCGATTACTTCGTAATCGCTCATGATTTCCAAATTGTACAAAACGATTTTCCCATACCATGTGATGGAATTATTGGACTAGACTTCATTAGAAAATTTAATTGTATAATAGATTATCAACATGATGAATTCATCATGAAACCAAATTCACTTAATTATCAGATACATGTACCATTATTGCATAATGATATTGATAATTCAATATTATTACCAGCTAGATTGGAAGTACTGAGAAAAATTTCACTTTCGACAAATGAAGAAACTGTATTGATACCAAACCAGGAAATTCATCCAGGTGTTTTAATAGCTAACAGTTTAGTACAATAACTTGCAATAGTCCAATAGTTTGTATTCTTAATACAACAAACTATATAATATAAATACAAAATCGAAATATACAATTTGAATCGATACAAAATTATGAAATTAAAACTCAAACTATAAATGAAACTAATAGAAGTAACGAAGTCCTGAAAAAATTAAAGTTCCCTGATCAATTTAAAAACAAGCTTACTGTATTATGTACTAAATATAGTGATATATTTGGTCTTGAAACAGAAGCACTTTCAAGTAATAATTTCTATAAACAAAAATTAAGATTGGCATACAAAACTCCAGTATACATAAAAAACTATAGAAATGCAGAATCAGAAAAGCCAGAAATAAACAGACAGGTCGAAAAATTAATAAAAGATGGTATAGTTGAACCATCTATTTCAGAATATAATAGCCCACTGCTCTTTGTACCAAAAAAATCTCTCCCAAATTCCAATGAAAAAAAATGGCGTTTAGTAGTTGATTATCGACAAATAAATAAGAAAATCTTAGCAGAAAAATATCCTTTGCCAAGGATTGGACGTATGGCATAGCACTATGGGGCACTGCAAGGAGAAGCAAAAGGGAAAGAATCCAAGTCTTCGAAAACAAGGTTCTGCGCATTATTTCTGAAGCGCACCCATATCATACCAATGCAGAAATCCACCAGGAACTAAAAGTCCCTCTCATAAGTCAGAAGGTGGCTAGGCTAACTAAGGCATATCTGGATAGACTGGACAACCATGTCAACCCTCTGGCCATAAACCTGCTGGATAACAGTACATCGACTCGGCGACTGAAGAGGTTACACCCCCTGGATTTGCCACACACATAAACTTTTAAATCCGTCTTCCTCCTCCATCACTCCCCCACCCCTTTATAAACCCCAACAACCCCCACCTCATGGAAGACTTTATTTTAAGGCAATGTTATGCAGTACAATACTCCTATTGTTCTCCCAGTTAGGACTGATTGCAAAAAAAAAAAAAAAAAAAAAAAAAAAAATTCTTTTTTTAAAAAAAAATTATTTTAAAAAAATAAGAAAAACCAAAAAAAAAAAAAAAAAAATTTTAAAAAAAATAAATTATATTTATAAAATAAATAAAAAATAAAAAAAAAATTTTTAAAAGAGGGAGATTTTTTTTTCATATATACTGAGTATCTACTGTACCAAGAGTACTTAAAGCGAACACACTGTAACACTTGTTGCAGTGTTTATATGTATAAACAAAGACCCGGTCATAAACCGAAATATGAATCGATCAGCGCGCTCACAGAATGTGCAAGTGTCAGCATTCTGTTAGACGCGCCGACCACATGACCGAACTTAAGTGCATGCATATACCCTCGCGCTCCGCTTAAGAGAGCATATTTACATACAAATAATATATAATATACATAACCGTCTCTCTGCTGTCCAACTGTGGGCAGCGCAGCGATGAGACTTAGGCTTACTTAGAACCTAAGGAAATATGAAAGGAACAGATTCAACTGAACGTTGGAAGCGGCACCTTCGCTGCTCCCAAATTAATAAAAAAAATAAACCCAAAAAAAAAAAATATTTTTTTTTTACCCCAAAACAACAAACAAAATCTAAAAAAAATTTAAAAAACAAACCAAATCTATTTTAATCCATATTTTCGCGCGCAATTTTATTAAAAAATTATTTAATTTTTTTTTTCTATTTTTACAACTGTTAAAATTTCATTTTTAACTAAAACTAGGTACCTATATATAAAATTCATGAATTCTTAATTTAATAATTCAAATTAATGTATAAAAATCTATATTTCAAAATAGATAAGCTATTCTTAATCTGCTCAAACATTCCTGCCCCGTTGAAGAAATTAGCTTCAACCATTAACTGGTAGTAAGGCCAATTTATGTATTGGCCATTTGATTACAGCATTTGGTGTTTTAATTGACGCCACTCTAACTCTAGCGTCGGCGCCGACCACGACCTCTTCCACGCGACTTGTTAGCCACCGCTGGGGTGGTAGGTTGTCCTCGTGTATTAGCACCAGGTCGCCTTTGACTACGTTGCGTTGTGGTTTGGCCCATTTGGCCTTCCCCTGTAGGCCAAGTATATAGTCCTTGGACCACGCCAGCCAAAACCGTTGCTTGAGTACGGACAGCAGCTGCCACCTCCGCACGCAATGCAGTGTGCTGTCCGGTACGTCTGGCACTAATTCGGGCGGCAGCGAAGTGAGAGCCCCGCCTATGAGCAGATGAGCCGGTGTGAGTGCCTCTCCATCGTTGGGATCGCTGCTCAATGGAGCTTTTGGCCGTGAATTGAGCACGGCTTCCACCACCACGAGTACGGTGTGAGCCTCGTCCACGGTGAGAATTGCGCTGCCCATTGCGCGCACCAACCTGGTCTTCGCCGCCTTGACCGCTGCCTCCCAAAGCCCGCCGATGTGTGGAGCTCTGGGCGGTATGAAGATAAAGTCTGCTCCTGTGCTGGAAGCGAACGATTGCAGACCTTGGCTCTGCTTCTCGAAAGCCTCTTTCAGGTCTCTCATCCTGTTGCTCGCTCCGACGAAGTTCGTCGCGTTGTCGCAATAAATCCTCTGAGGGACGCCACGCCTCCCGACAAACATTTAAAAAAATTGATATAAAGCAATCAGTTGATAGATCTGATACAAGCTCTAAATGAACAGCTTTCGAAGAAAAGCAGACAAATACTGCTATATACGTTTTAACTGGTGGCCTGCCACAAATTTTCAAAATGACAAATATCGGACCACAAAAATCTACACCGCAAACCATAAAGGGTCTCAGCGATCTTAATCGATCTGTTGGTAAATTTCCCATTATTTTGGTCAACAATTTTTGTTTATATTTGAAGCAATGCGCACAATTTCGAACTATTTGTGTGCATGCCTCTCGAGCATTTATAAGCCATATATTTTGTCTTAAAATGGAAATCATTACTTTTGATCCCGCATGACAATTATTTTTGTGTATATGGCGCAAGTAAACATTAGCGAAATGCGACCCCTTATCTAACAATAGTGGAAATTTAGCATCATATGGAATCGGAGCATTAAGTAAACGTCCTCCTTCTCTAATGAGAACGAGAGATCTTCCATTTAAATTTGTTTTTTGTAAAAATGGGCTCAATTTTTGTATACTTGGTTTTACTAATTTTGATTTTTCTAATGTTTTGATTTCTTAATCAAAGGCAAAAGCTTGAGTAGATTCCACCAATTTTAAAAAAGCAAATTTTAATTCGTTTGCTGTAACAACGAAAGATGAAAATTTATTTTTATAGTTGATAAATCTATAAACATATGCAACAATGCGTAATTATTTTAAATATGAAGAATGCCTTGAAATAAGATCTTGCAACAGATTTGGTTCAACAACGACATTATGTGTTGTAACTGATTTTTTATTTTCAGATTTCTTTAAATCATTCGATAGAGAAAATTAATATTTTTTGGCCAATCGGTTTGATTTAATTTTAAAAATTGTGGGCCTTCAAACCAAATATATTTATTAAGCTCATCAACGTCACAGCCTCTTGAAACGGCTGGGTTAAAATTAGTTGGTACATGTTGCCAAGTAATATTCGAAGATAATTCCTGGATTTCAGCAACACGATTGGCAACAAATGTTTTTAGCGTGGATGGATGCGTATTTATCCAATGAACCGTTATTTCTGAGTCAGTCCAAAAGTTGACGCTCTCAATTTCCCATTTTTCCAATAAAGGCTTAACGAATGACCATAATTTGGCTAAGGTATGTGCAGCACATAGCTCCAATCTAGGTATTGTTTTTGTTTTTAACGGAGCTACTCTAGATTTTGCAGTCAACAAGTTTGTAAATACTTGTTGATTCAATACGAAGCGTGTATAAATGCAGCAGCCATATGCAAGGCTAGATGCATCAGCAAATCCATGAATTTGAATATTTGTAGCTCCAGTAGCGTGCACATAACGAGGTATTGAGATTGAGTTAAGCTTGAAAAGATTTTGTTTAAACTTTTCCCAATCTGAATGAAGGCTTATTGGAATAGATTCATCCCAATCTAATTTTTGTCGCCACAATTTTTGAAGAAGTATTTTTGCTTTTGTGACGACTGGGCATAAGAGTCCGAGGGGATCAAAGAGCCGAGCTGAAACCGATAAAATATTTCTCTTTGCTGCTCTCAAATTATCAAAGCTCTCGTCCAAATGGTATTTAAAAACGTCATTCTTCGGACATCCCGTCTAGACCCCGAGCGCGTGCATGGGTACCCTCGAAGCCTACCAACCCCAAGGATATGCTGGAGATGCTGCAGCTGCAGAGCCCTGGCCTTCCTACTCACAACTGGAAGGTCGTTAAGCAGGAGGAGAAGACCA
>JAEIFJ010000027.1:0-239592 GCA_018903435.1 Leucophenga varia
AAGTCCGTCTGTCTGTCTGTCTGTTGCAATGCTTTTTTCTCGGAAAGTTTTAAGGATATTGACCTGAAATTTGAAACTTAAGCTTTTTGTGCTCCTAGCCCCCATACAAACTTACCACTTTATCATTTTTTGGATGAAAATAGTTATTTATTTATGTTTTTTACTACAAATTGGGTAAAACTTCTTCTAATGGCATCCCATATTAAAAGAAAGGTACCACTCCCATTTTTAGATATAGCCTCTATACAAACTTACCACTTTTTTAGAATTTTTGTATGAAAATAGTTATTATTTATGAATGTTTTTACTACAAATTTGGTTAAAACAGTTCTAATGACATCCAATTTCAAAAAGAATGGTGCCACGCCCATTTTTTTATTTATGGCCCCCATACAAACCCTCTTTCAGATTTTGTATGAAAATAGTTCTTAAATATGGATATATTCACTCCAATCTGAGTAAAATTACGTTTACTGTTATCCTATGAATATGCTACTGATCGGGCTACTATAACATATAGACCCCATATAAACTCCACCTTCCATTTTTTCTTTTTTCAAGAATATGATTAAAGTTTCGTGTGGTGGGTATTTGAGCTTCGGTGCTACCGAAGTTAACGTTTTTGCTTGTTTTAGTTTAAGTTAGGGCTTTTTATACCCGTTTGTCGGAAAGTTTGTAACGCACTAAGAGAGACGTCGTAGACCCCATAAAGTATATATATTCTTGATCAGCTCGATGAGACGAGTCGATCTAGCCATGTCCGTCCGTCTATCTGTCCGTCTGTCTGTCATTCATAAATAATAGCTATTTTCATACAAAAAATGAAAAAGTGGTAAGTTTGTATAGGGGGCTATATCTAAAAATGGACGTGGCACCTTGGTTCTGACATACAAAAGCTTAAGGTAGTTTGTATGTTAAATTCAGAATGCCACGCCCACTCTGGAGGTATAGCCCCCATACAAATTTAACGCCCATTTTCGATTTTTTGTATTTAAATAAGTATTATTTATGCATGTATTTACTCTCTTTACCCTCATACAAACTTACCAACCATTTCAGATATTTTGTATAAAAATAGATATTATTTATGAATGTATATAAAGTATATATATATATATATATATATATATATATATATATTTTCTTGATCAGCATTCGAAGGGGAGTAGAACTAGCTATGTCTGTCTGTCCGTATGTCCGTTCGTCATGCTGTCTGCCGTTTGAAAACGATTATCTCGGAGACTATAAAAAGAAATTTGAAATTTAGACTATCCTAAGCAGTAAAGTGTGTACCTTTAAACGGTTTTCTCTAACCCCATTTTAAGGGCTACCCCCCATACAAATCTACCCCAACATTTTGGGTTTTTGCATAAAAAATGTAATTTTTTTTTCTTATTCAAAGAAGTCTAAATTTAGTATAAACTATGTCTATGATAGTCCCAATGAAATATCCCAATATGGGTAGGATCAAAAAATTTAAGGTATAGCCCCAATATAAATATGTGTATGAAAATCCAATACAATGAAGTGTGGTACTAAGATAGGACTTAACTTAAGGTAAATAAAGTTGGGATACAGTGTATCTTGCAGTCGAGCATACTCGACTTCAGCGTTCTCTCTTGTTTTTTTATTTTTTTTCAAGAAAATTACTGTTTTTATGCATTTAAAGCTTGCATATATGCGTTGTATTTGAGCCCCAACTTGAGTTTTCCCCACCCAACCCCTTTGTGGAATATAATCTACGTCACTGATGATCGTACATACTACGATTTCACTTTCAATTAAAAACGGCTCGTGAACCGAATCAGCGGCACTAAGCTATTATGAACGACTGAACCGAAGAGGTGTCAATTTTTTTGTGGATCGCAGCCCTGGTATAATTCTGAAGTACTATCTACATCAAATATTATGTGACGGATATTTAAGCTTTGGTTTGAGTGAAGCTATAGATTTTTTTCTTCTCATTGTAAATAAATTTATTAGCTTAAAAAAGCGACGTTTTAATCGTTTCTATATGCGTCATTAAATTTAGATTTAATTGGAAAAATTTTATTGACCAAAATAATTTCATTTATAAAAAAAAAAAAACGAAAAAAAAAAAAAATAATTGCAAACAAAGTGATAAATCATAAATGGCATAAAATTGTAAATATCAATAAAATTTGAACTTTAACTGCAGTATCTAAATTGCACTTTAGAGACAATTTTTGGTTATTTTTTTTTGCTCATTAAGTTGAGGTACATAGATTACGGCTGCAGTTGGCATTGGCGAAATTGGCTTAATGTGCAAGATTTTTTACCCGTTACACAAAGTGTAAACGGTACATGTTGGTGTATGAGACCCCAAGGATAAAGTATATATATTATTGATCAGCTCGATGAGGAATGATTTAGCCATGTCCGTCTGTCTGTCCCGTCTGTCCGTCCATCTGTCTGTCCGTCTATCTGTTGCGATGGCTGTTACTCCGGAAAGTTTTAAAAATTTTGCCAGGAAAGATGAAACATTAGCCCTGCTCCCTAGTTTGTTTGACCAGCGGAACGAGGGTCGCCCGCCCTTTTTTGTTGCCCCCCTCAACTTCCCTTCCTTTTGTTGAAATAGTTGTATTTTAATGCTTTCTCATTGGGAAAATTGGCTCATATAAGATTTCCCCCTTTAGATATAGCCCCCATACAAACTTACCACTTTTTTCGACTTTTTGTATAAATAGTTCGTATTCTAAATCTTTTCTATTTAGAAATACTTCTGTGGTCAATATAAAAAATATTCGTGAATCCCCCTAACTAAATAGTTAGTATTTATAAATGCTTTTACTACAATATAGGGTAAAAATACTTCTAATGGCATCCAATATCAAAAAAGAATGTTGCCACAAGCCCCACATTTTCAAATATAGCCCCCATACAAGCTTACCACTTTTTTCAATTTTTTTGTCAAAATACGTATTATTTATGAATATATTTAATCCAAATAGGGTAAGAACTACTTTTATGTCATCAATGTCAAATCTAGACGCCACGCCCATTTTTTTCTGTATAGCCTCCATACAAACTTACCGCCCATTTTCGAGTTTTTATATGAAAACATTTACTGTTTCAAAATGAATTCAATTAAATTTGGTAAAATCAATTCCAATGTCCACCTAAGTGAACACTTTCGAATATGGTAAGGATCGGGCCCAAATACTAATATAAAACCTCCATACAAATTTGACCAAAATTCATCAATGAAATTTTAATTAAGCACCTGGTGAACATATAAACTATAAAAAGTTTTGTTTAAGGGTTTTTCCGGTTGGGTCCCGCGAGGATTTAACTTTTTTTTTTGTTTTTCTTGTGTTGAGAGTGGGGAGGAGGGGGCGGAAGGGAACAACATGAAAAGTAATCTTAAAATATTTTTGTATTTATTTTTAAATATTTTTTTTTTATTAAAATGGTCATATTCTTTAATTTTATTGGTTTGTTGTCTTTTAATTAAAAAATTCTTAATTTAGATATTTGAGATCTTGGAATAAATTGCTTCTTAGAAGAATCATAAATAGTGTCCATAGGGGGGTTGGTAGCATTCGAAAATAGATACTAGTTTGAAGTCAACTTCTACTTGTTTACAAAGACATTTAGTTTCCGGCAAGGTTCTCAAGACTTTTCTTTTCGGCCTTTCAAACCATTACAGCATTTGTAGCTTTGGGGGGTTTTTTCATTCCTTTTTTGATTAGTAATTCTGATGAATCAATTATATATCTGTCGCTCTGTTGAATAGTTTTTAAAAAATTAGATATCCAAAAATAAGAAAAGCTTAATTTGAGAGTCCTTTTAAAGACATTTGTTTCCGGCAAGGGTTCTAAGACTTTTTTTTTCGGCTTTAACCATTACAACATTTTGCTTTGGGGGGTTTTTCCTTTTTATTAGCTCGTGACATCGGATTAATATTTCTCCTTTTTAATAGTTTTTAAATTTTTAGATATTGCCTAATTTTAACTAACTTTTCTTGCTCCTAGGCAGTTTGTATGTCAGAATAAAGGTGCCATGCCCATTTTTAGGTACAGCCCCATACAAACTTTTCGCTCATTTTCGAATTTTTGTATGAAAATAAGTATTATTTACTCAAAATCGGATAAAAACACTTTTAAGTCAACCAATGTCAAATCCAAGGTGCCACACCCATTTTTATGTATAGCCCCCATTCAAACTTACCGCCCCTTTTCGAGTTATTGTATGAAAACATTTATTTTTCTGAATGAATTCAATTCAAATTTGATAAAATCAATTCCAACGTCCACCTAAATGAACACTATCGATATGGTAAGGATCGGGCTAATATAACATAAAGCCTCCATACAAATTTTGGTGAATATCTAAACTATAAGTGTTGTGTAACGGGTATTTCAGCTTCGGTTCCGCCGAAGTTAACGTTTTTCCTTGTTTTTAATACTAACTTGATTCTTACATTAAGGCTTATACGAAACATGGGTCCAAACTGAGTTTTGGATAGATTAAAAAAACCCGTAAATAGTTTTAAAATCTTTAAGTAAAGAATGTAGTGCGAATTCGGGACGTATCAGATGCAGTAGAAAATTTAGATCTGTTTGGATTTATGACTAAAGAATCAAAATTTGAATTCTTTTTCTATGACGGTTATAAGAAAGATTTCAAATTTTATCACTTTAGCTATATCCTAAAGCACTTCCAAAAACAAAAGTGATTATACATTTTTTGTTTCTGAGAATGGAAGAAGTAACCATTTAAAAAGCCTACCCTAAAAAACGATTCTATTTAAAGTTTTTTCTGTTATCCATTTTAAGAAGAATGCAGGTGAAAGTCATGCGCTTTAAAGGTAAAAGTCTTGAATAAAAGAGCCTACGCTGGCCCCATACAAAAAAAAAAACCCATTTTCAGTACCTTGACTTTTTAAAATTTGTTTATTTAAAACATTTTTATATACCCAATAAAACTTATTAAATTTTAAGTGCACAGCCTAAATGGATCTTAACTGTCAATAAAATTTATTGCGTCTTCTGAAACTCGATATTCGAGATTTTCTGGAGATATTTGGAAAGTCCTAAGACTATAGCTTGGGGGCTATACTCTTAGGACGGATTCAATGTTAAAGTGTTAAAGAAAATGAGTGCATAGAGAGTTTTTAATAAATTATTTCAGATTTATTCCATAATAATAAATTCAGTTTAGCACTAAAAAAGATACAGTAACTTTTTGATGACAAAATATATTTTAGATAACAAAAAAATAAAATTGTGTTGATATGTATTTCAGTTGAGCAACAATAGTCCTTATATAAAATTTAGTTTTCTCTAAAATAAAATAAAATATAAACTTTATTACATATTTATTTAATATTCATTTAGTTACCTCAGTTTGAGTCCTCCCTCCCGTTGGCCCAATCTTCATTAGCCATAAATTCATACTGAATAACATTACAGGAACGCATGGAATTATCATTAATAATTTTTAATAAATTTTGATCCTGATATTCGTGCGTATTCATAAACTAAAATAACAATTTTATAAATTTCATTAGTTTACATTTTGGTGCAGAGAATTGCAAAAAATTCTTTACATACTTCAACAACTGTTGCACCTAAAACACCAAAAAATAAGCTCGAACAAACGATTAAGCGCTCTTATTACAGTCACAAGTTCCATAAAGTCCATTAGAAAATAAAAATCCGAACCCGGCAATTCAATTGTTTTCAAATGATTACAGTAACAAACCCATTTTGAAATTTTAACTATGGAACCTCTACCCGATGCCTCTCTAGTATCTTCTTTGCAATAATATTCTTCTGGATGACGCAAGTCTGTCAAGCTTGCATTTATCTTAATGGATTTGATTTTCAATTTTATTTCCGGAATTTCTTTAATGGGCATAGCAGCATCTAACAATTGATTAAATTGTTTCCACATTCCCAATCGATCGTCTTGATAGTATATCTTAAAACGTTTCAATTGCGTTTGACATTTAAGAATCGGAGGCACCCTATCCATTTTATCCATAATTATCAAATTAGTTAGATTGGACAAGGCGTAGTACATAAAGGCTCATTTATATCTTCGTCTTCAAGTTTATTATATAAGAGCTGTAACGTAGACAATCTTAATCGTTCTAATATTAATTTCAATTTTTTCGTCACACTGCATGATTCAGTACAAGATTGTGTATTAGCGACATATTCCAGATATGCTTTCCGCTTATACGTTCTGGATTCCGGTTATTCCTAAATGTTGTATTCCATGACAATTCTGTGCAAACATGTTTACTTGTGTATCAGTTATACTTTGTACCATACTTTTTAGTTTTAATAGTTTTCCCATGTTATGAGTTGTGCAGATACTCAAATATTCTTCTTCATCATACGTTGGATCACAGTAAATATTTAAATGTGGCAATCTCGATGCTATCAAATTCATGATAATTTTAAATTGGTGTATTGGAATGCTAGCCAAATTAGAAGTAAACATTTTACGGCCGTATCTCTTGAAGATTATGCGTTTGACTACGTAGCGAAATGTACGACAAACTCTTGCCATGATAAAAATTTCTTTGAGTTCTAATAGTTCAAAGATGTGGTATAGTATATCATTACCAAGTCGTAACATTTTTCGATACGAAAAAAATATATGTTTATATTTTTCAAATTAAATAAACTCAAACTAACGAAACACACGCCTAACTATGCGAAATGAAGTTTTAATTTTTATAAACAGAGTTGTCAAGTCGACTTAACAAAAAGTTTAACGAGAGAACACTGCAAATGTTAAGTAAGCTCGACTAAGTGTTGCTCTATACTTACTGTAATTTTGGAATCAAAAAAGTGCTCGTCTTCATTTTTCAATACCCGTCGGTTCCCTGGCTACAAGCATCCTTAACGGCGCTTTGGTTTTTAACGTGGTGTCCCTAAAGTAAGTTGTAGTTAAAATTTAATTTGAATTAAAATACGATGTGTCTCAGTATAAAAGTATAAACCTTGTCAAATATATTACTGTAGTGTATATAATGAGTACATCTCATCTCAGTTCTTACGGTAGTTAAAATCTAGCGTAAAACGAACAACGATTACCGTACATTTAAGTATTATGTAGCTATTTGCAAAAATATAGACACCTATAAATTCTTGTCCAGACAAAAATATTAAAAACATTTTTTTATACTTTTTGCATAGTTTTGGTTTTAGAATTAAAAAATAAATATCAGTTATTTTTATATAATAAATTTCTTCCGGGCAACACCAGTATTATATGGTACAATGTACATACATTGCTCGTCACTTGAATAGCACCACCCCCCAAAGTTGACTTAAAGCTTCGTTGCTCCCGAAACCAATTATGCGATTTAGTTCGTACCACCCCATAATTCAAAATCAAAAGAGATAAAAAATTACGTTATTTACAAAAAAATAAAAAAAAAAGAAAAAACGTTAACTTCGGTAGAACCAAAGCTTAAATACCCGTCACACGAATCTTTAAAGAGTTTATGTGTAATCATCAGTGGTCACCCAAGTTTACACACAATATAAATTTCAAATTTTGAGCTAAAAATACAGATATGTATAACAACATATTTCTCGAAAATATCTGGAAATGGGCGGTAAGTTTGTATGGAAGAAACACCTAAAAATGGGCGTGGTACCATGATATTGGAAGAGTTTTTTACCCAATATGGAGTAAATACATGAATAAATAATAATTACATGAATAAAATAAATAAATAATAACCATTTTCATACAAAAATTCGAAAATGGGCGGAAAGTTTGTATACCAAAAAATGGGCGTGGCTCATCTGATTTGACATTGGATGACATTAGCCAAATTGGAGTGAATATATGCATAAATAATTAGTATTTTTATACAAAAAATCGGAAAAATTGGAAAAAACGGAAAGTTTATATGGGGGCTATGCTTAAAGAGGGCGTGGCATCTTGGTTTTAACACTGGATGACAAAAGAAATGTTTTTACACAATTGGGAGTGAATACATTCATAAATAATTACAATTTTTATACAAAAATCGGAAAAATTGAAAAAAACGGAAAGTTTATATGGGGGCTATGCTTAAAGAGGGCGTGGCATCTTGGTTTTAACACTGGATGATAAAAGAAATGTTTTTACCCAAATGGGATGCGAATGTATAATTAGTATTTTTATACAAAAATCGAAAAAAACGGTAAGTTTGTATGGGGCTATACCTAAAAATGGGCGTGGCACTTTCATTCTCGAACTTAACATAGTCGTTGCCGAGAAAAGCTTAACATCTTTATATCTTCAACAAAAAAGATGCCTATAGATATACAGACAGACGGACGGACAGACGGACATGGCTAGATCGATTCGTCTCGTCGAGCTGATCAAGAATATATATACTTTATGGGGTCTACGACGGAGTGTTTTCTCATATGTTGGAGTGAATACATTCATAAATAATACCTATTTTTTATATAAAATATCTAAAATGGGAGGTAAGTTTGTATAAGGGCTATACCTAAAAATGGGCGTGGCACCTTGGTTTTCACATTGGATAACTTTTAGAAGTGTTTTAACACGATTTGGAGTGAATACATTCATAAATGATGTCTATTTTCATACAAAATTTCGAAAATGGGCGGTAAGTTTAAATGGTGGCTATACCTAAAAATGGGGTGACACTTTTATTTTCGAACAAAACTTGGTCGTTGCCGAGAAAAGCTTAAGTTCAAAGTTTCGGCTTAATATATTTATATCTTGAACGAAAAAGATGCATAGAAATACACAGACAGACAGACGGACAGGAGGAAATGGCTAGATCAACTTGTGCTAGATCTTCTAGCTAATCAAGATTATGTATACGTTATAGGGTCCAAAATTTGCGTTACAAACTCAAACTAATAATACCCATTCGCACTATGTGTGGCGGGTATAAAAATTAAGCTAAGAAATTAAACTTAATTTCTATCAAAACTTTTCATCTCATCTTGGGGCTCACAGTGAATTATCAGTAAATTTACGTACATATATCGAGTTAAAGCGTTATTTGCGAGTTAAAAAATTTTGTTTCAAAATCTAAAATATAAAAGAGCTGCTGTTTTTATACAAAGTACAGCTAATAGATATAAGTTCATTACCATCTCAGACCTTAAATTTCTTTCTATTAAATTTTTTGTAAAGTAATTCATATATGTACATTAGGATGGGTAAGAACACCAAAGAAGACCAAATTTTTCTGAAAAATACTATATAGTATACATATGTACTATTTTTTAGGTTAATTTTTGACATTTATTAATGTTTTTGGTCTCGTTTGAAAGGATATCTCCCCAGCCTAAGGTACATACATATGCACTTCACTATCACTACATAGTATAAAACAAAGTCGATTGCTCTGTTTGTATGCTAAAATCTTAAAAACTACGCAACGGATTTTCATGCGGTTTTTTTAATAGATAGAGTGATTGAAGAGGAAGGTTTATATTTTGGAAAATTTTGACGCGGGGGTCTAATGGGGGCCTTGAAACTGAAAAAGCCAAATATTTCGAAAAAAAGACGTTAAAACTTTTTTTTTATTTTTTGTTTTTTAGAATTCAGGTAAGCAACAAGACGGGATTTTGGAAAATTTTGATCCGGGGCCTAATGGGGGCCTTGAAACCGGAAAGCCATATCTTTGGAGTGAATAGACTTAATGACTTGAAACAGGGCTTATTTGAAAGATGGTTAAAAAACATTTTTGGCTTTCAAGGTGTTGAAGGGATTTTTCGAATTTGGACCTGCGACCAATATGTGGATCCAATAAAGATTTTTTTGAACAATTTTTTTTTATTACAGGTGAGCACTTAGACAGAATCTTAGAAAATTTTGACCCGTGGCCTAATGGGAGCCTTGAAAAAAAGTCATACATTTGGATTGAATAGACGTAGAGACTTGAAACTGGGCGCATTTGAATGATGTTTAGTAGTGATTAGGGTATTTCCAAAATTTGATCCCAAATTTTTTGGTTAATTAAATTTAGCCCCCAAATAGAAGCAAAAAAAACACGAGCAAAGCCGCGGGTGCCTGTGCTTGATTTTAAAGCCAATTACTCGATTAGCAAATCGTTCATCAAAGTGCTACCTCCGCACTTAATGATAAGGGTCAAAGAATAGCTTGGCGCTCAAGTCAGACGGTTCATAGACGACTCATTGGTCACAGCGAAGCATTGTAAAAGCTAGCTGACTGCAAAACTTTTTAATTAAATTCAAATTTTTCATAGCTATGGAACAATGAGCGCACTTTTTGGTTCTTGTTCTTCTTTTTTTTTTTTTTTTTTTTTTTTGATGCCTTTGCGTGATGACAACGCGTGGTGGCCTACGAATGACGGACGGCAAATTGTAAAAGTTTTACGCAGAATTAACCAGGCAAAAAGTGTAAAGAGCTAATGATTGATGGCATATTTGAATGATGCTGGACAATATGTTTAAAAATTAAAAAAAAATAATAAAAAAATTTAAAAAAAAGCCCGATATACGCTTTATTTATGCTATCACTTAAAATCAACGAGATATATAAATTTTAAAAGCGGAGAGTAAGTCAGATAAATCAATAAAGCGACATGCCTCTATATACTCATTTCCCTTTGATTACATGGATAGAGACATGATGAAATCATACCAGGTAAAGTACTTTGGTTACATAAATTAGACAACTTAGTTTGTGGTGAATTATATTTTATTTCACCACGACAGAAGTGAAGAGTACAAAAAACTTTGAGATCATTATCTTGTCTATACTTTTGCTTCGATTGTTCCGGAGCTTTAAAAAAATATTTATTTTTAAAATAAATATATAAAGAACTACTGTGGGCTTTCTACAAAGTGAATTTGTTTGTAAAATGAAAAATCTTTATTTATTCTTGTAATTCAATTTTATCCACTTCAAAGTTATCCCCTCCCGATAAAATACACATATGCCAACGTATTTTTCCAAATAGTGCCTTTCCGGTATAGCCATCAGCGATTTCTTCGATTCAGCTTTTATCTCCTTATTCGACTCGAAACGTGTTCCCCGGAGTTTTAGGTTCTTGAGTTTTGAGAATAGCCAGAAGTCAGACGAAGCCAAATCAGGCGAATACGGTGGTTGCGGAACGATATTGGTTGCATTTTTGGCGAAAAAAAATCACGAAGAATCAGTGCAGAATATTCAAGAAACTCATAATTTTTAGTACCAATCGAGTCGTGACACGTTAGAGGCCCAAAACTTCTTTCAAAATGGTATTAATTGATCCTTTCGATACGCCAATTTCATCAGCAATGTCTCTTATAGTTAATCGACGGTGTGCCAGCACTAATTCTGTTACTTTTTTGAATGTGAGCATCTTTCGTTGAGGTCGATGGTCGACTAGGGCGCTCTTCGTCTTCAACACGTTCTCAACTTTCTTTGAACAATCATATGTTGCTGATTTTTGTAGAGCTCGGTCCCCGTAAGCCTTCTTCAACATTTTTATTCCAGAAAAATTGACATGTATAAACTGAAATTATATAAATTCACCATAACGTGCATACTCAACAAAATTTGTTAACAAATTAGAAAGAGGTAGTGGCTGAGCACTGCACCTGGTATAATTGCAACATAGGATACAGAATATAAAAATATCAAAGTAGTTCTAAATAAATTAATCGTAAAAAAATTAATTAAATTTCTGTAGAAAAAATGTAACAAAATTAAATATATTTTTTTATTTTTTATAAAACGGAACACCATAAAATGAGTGACAAACCAACGCCAACAGATAATAATGCAGTACAAAAGCATCAAATCAAGCAACACAATGCAACAAGAAATCCAGCAACACATGGCACCATAGTGCCGCAAGATTTACTAGCAAATACCGATTCGAATGTTCCATGCTGTTCATATAATCGCAATGAACTTCAAACATGTGCATTACATCCTTTTGAGAAACCAACGCCACCATCTGATTCCCAGTGTAGTTCAAGTCGAACAACAAAACCGAAAGAGCATACATATGAAACTGTACTAAGTGTAATACAATTTATTGATCCACTAACCGGAAAATGTTGTTCAACACCAACCATAATAAAGACAAATGAAGTGGGTGAAATAAATTTGGATAGTGACATTGAAGTGGAACGTGATGGAGATGCGGATGACAACGAATAAAATGTAGAATAAAACAAAATTATTCGTAATGTTTTATATAAAAAAGAAATTTGTGTATGTAATGCCTATTATGGTCATAAGTAAAAACGAATCTGAAACGTAAACCTCTCGAATCAATTCAAGTTTGAATGTATCCATGCTTATAATAAAAAAAAGTGTTACCTAAAAATTTTGTTTTCGATTCGAACGTTGTGTAGCTTCAAGACTTGCAGAAGATCTTACAAATCAGCAGATTAATTAGTAGTATTAAAGAACTTAACGAAAGAGGTCGCATAAGATCTATTTTATTGTACAGTAACTAGCCTAAGAACTTTTATTTTTTATTATCACCCAGAATACTTCAGTTTTCGTTGCGTTGTCAACTTGAAATGGAGAAGTTGCCTGCATTCGTTTCTTTCGTAAAGTGGCACCACAAAAACTGTTAAAAATACAGCGTCATGCTGCTACTTTTATTTTTAAATATTAAAAAAAAATTATATAGCAAGAGTAGCATAATCATATTTTATTACACTCTAGAACTGATGACATTTACTGCAAAATGAGCAACAGGTTGACAAAATGCCATAGACTTCGTTGTCGTCGTAGATGTCTTCATTCTTTAACATCCTTTAACGTTTCCGGCTTTTGTGCGGAAATCATAAAAAAATGTTGCACTCAAAACGGAAATGACTTTTTGGCTTTGACTTTTCGTAAATCGTTTTTGTAGAAAGTTCTTTAAATTTACTTAATTTTTTTTTACACATTCATTTTTTATGGGGTAAACTTTCTTAAAGTAACTTAACTCAAATTGATGTTGGCATGGCGATTTGTTAAAAAAATAAATTATAAAACTTGTTTGAAGCATAAAGATAATTTGTAGTTTAGTTCTTTGAAGTAAAATATTAAAATACATAGTTTCTTTAAGTTTTTTTTCAGAGAATAAAACAAAAACTGAACCATGATACTTTTATACAAGGTGGTGTATTCGTTTTCTGTCTCTTTCTATTTTTTCTCTTTTGTCTGCTTAAGTTGTCAGTTTACATGAAATTTTCTCTCGGCGTTCTTTCAGCTAAGTTGACAATTTTACAAGACAGAGAGTAAGGAGTACACAACTTTGTCTAATTGCATCATGACTTAACCTATAAACATGTTTTTTTTCTTTCCGTTTAGAAATGGGTGAAGGGCGTGGAACCCATAAAGGCAATAATTAAAATTCATCATATTTGTGCATTTATTTGAGGTATGGAAATAAAGTTCAGAGTGCAAGTGAATGGAATGAATGAATTACTAGGTGTGGTGAAAAGTAACCTCCTTTGAAAATGTTTTTTTTTTTTAGTTGTCTTTTAGCTCGAAAAGTAATTATCCGGAAGGTAAGTAAAATATTACTCCGCGGTGTAAGCTGAATTTTTTTATTGATGAACCATCTTTTGGAAAGAAACAATAGTCCGAGGGAACCACAACGGGCGAATGCGGTGTAAACGGAAGCAATTGGATCCCAAAATCATTGATTTTAGCCGTGGTTGCGATGCTCTACTCGCCCAAGATATGGCATGTGCGCTCAGTAACTAATCTTTGTGGCATCTGCTCGCGCACTTTCACTTTTCAGACTTCATCGGTTGTGGAGTTGCGGTCACCACGAAATTCTCGAAACCAATATTTGACGGTGTAATATGTCAGAGCATTAGCCCCATTTTTTTTTGTTTTCTTCACAGTTATGCCTCTCAAAAAATAATGTTCTATGAGAGAACAAAAATCGTTTTGGTTCATACTCAACATGATGGGCTGTCAAAACAAAACTAAGGGCAGTATCGCACTGAAATTTGGCATCTCTGCTTAAATATGAACGAATTACATGGCACCATAACATTTTTGCAGTAGCTGCTTATTCAGGCGGTCAAGGAGGTAACTTTTTCACGCTACCTAGTAGATAGGAACAGAAAGACTATGATCCATTGGTAAGTGTTTAAATAAAAATGGGCGTGGGCTACCGAAACACACGGGACTTGCGATGCAGTATTGAATAATTCTAGGATGGGACGGGATTGTGTAAGTACTTCAGAATTAGTTGT
The DNA here is from genome assembly GCA_018903435.1 of Leucophenga varia. Lineage (NCBI taxonomy): Eukaryota > Metazoa > Arthropoda > Insecta > Diptera > Drosophilidae > Leucophenga > Leucophenga varia. Next base: position 14,187 of record JAEIFJ010000027.1, read on the forward strand.
TCTTAAGTTATGTTGAGTTGAATTGGGCTTTATGCTATCTTGGTCCCAGGTTAGTTATTTTCTGAACATGCGTTACTATACACATTTGGAACAATATCGCTTCTTAAATAACCCATTTTTTATATAAAAACTCAAAATTTGGCGAATGATTTGTATGGGGGCATTATGCTAAAGTGATCTCTCCTCAAGCATGGGTCATTTTCTGAACATGGGTTGTCGTTAGAAGTGGTTTTAGCTAATTTGACATGTGTCGCTTCATTCAAAAATTTGTATAATTGCTATGCCCTAAAATGGGCGTTGCACCTTCTTTTTAATATTTTAACGAATCGTCGAGCTGATCAAGAAAATAAGTATATATATCATGCGTTACTAACTTTCTGTCCCGTTATTGATCGGAACGGGGATTCAGTTCAGCTTCTACGTTAACAGTATTTTTACCGTTATCACTTTCAAGTTGGGAGCAGTGATTTCTCTATAATCTAAGTGATTCTGAATCTGTCAACCAACTTGCATAGTTTAATCGAAAGGTTTTTCCCTGCTTATTGTCTGCGCACAATGAAGGGAATGTAAACTTTACTGATTCTACTTTCAAATAAAACATGTTTAATATTTTTTTTCGTAGAAGTCAGCTGACAGATTGCCGAGTTGCCAACCATGTTACATGAAAATTGTTGCAATTCGGACTGCCACTTGCCACATATTTGTGTGGAACTTGTTGCGCAACATTTGTTTTGCACTTTACACCTTTGCTAGAGTTGCCAGACCTTTCTGAAATTTTTTATGTAGATATTGTATTATGTTCAATATTAAAAAAAATTCTGCATTTCAATTTCAAAAATTCTAATCTAGTCGCCGTTCTAATGAACTTCAGCTTTTTTTTCTAACTCTAATTGAATTTGTGTAAAATCTCTCTCTCACTTAGACGCAATTTCAAGCGAAAAAAGTTACCTTTTTTTTAGCGTTCCTAAAACGGGTAAGAAAATACTTAAATCTCTGCTCAATAATTATTTGATACAATTAGTACTTATGTAGCTGTTTCGTTATGACTTCTAATATGAATAATGGAAAGCAAAAGAAAGCAGGTAGAGGTGAAGGTGGACAAGCGCCGCAAAAGGAAACAGCTGATCCTGTCGAACGCGTAGCTTCTGTTATGTGTAGAAAATGTAAGGAATCTTTTCACATTCAAGAACCCACCGTAACTAAGTGCGGCCACATATTCTGCCATCAGTGTATAGTACCTTTCATTACGAAACATCATAAATGCCCTGAGTGCGGAACCAAACTAAAATCCACTAATCGTCACTACCTGCGGCGTGTGTATTTTTAAACTTTTATATCATTTTATTTATAATGGCTTCATACAAATGTGTGTGCAAATAAACACGATTACAAATAAAATTCATTAAATTTGATTAACTTTCTTTTAAGTATTCTCAAAATCATCAATCATCTAAACAGCTAACGCTTTCGTACATTTAATACATTAATTTTAATGGAGAGATAAGAAAAATACAATATTTTCAGCAAAGGTTTGGTTTTTCAGTGGCTCTTTGCGTTTTGCTTTCTGGATTGCAGTTTTGGTCATGATTTGTCACCTACACTGCACTGATTGGGTAGTCCAAAAGATTCAATTCTGTGAGAAAAAGAAAATTAACTTACGTTTCCGCAATATAGTCGCTAATTTCACCGATATTGGGAAAAATTTCTCAGGTCATGCACTATCGAACCTGATTTAAGTATTTTAAAAGTCGCACGGTGGCAGTTCCTCCATGCTTACCTGGCTAAGTAATTTGTTGATTGAAATGATGTAGTAATTTTACGATTAATTTTTTATTTATGAGGTATTTGCGTAACATATTTTTATACTCGTGGACCACAGTGTGTAGGGTAGTATTAGTTTGTCGGAAAGTTTCTAAGGCATTAAAGGAAACATAGTAGACCCTATAAAGAATATAAATTCTAGATCTGCTCGAGACGAGTTGACCTAGCCATGTTCGTCTGTCTGTCTGTTGTTATATGTTTCATTCGCTCAATTTTAGAGAATCGACTTGAAATTTCAAACTTAATAATGCCACGCCCATTGTTAGGCATAGTCCCCATACAAAATTTAAATTTTTTATACCCGTAACACAGTGTAAACGGGTATTTTCACTTTGTCCGAAAGTTTTTAACGCATTGAAGGAGGCATCGGAGACCCCATAAAGTATATATATTGTTGATCAGCTCGATGAGACGAATCGATCTAGCCATGACCGTCTGTCTGTCCGTCTGTTGCGATGCGTTTTACTCAGAATGTTTTTAAGATATTGGCATGAAATTTTAAACTAAAGCTTTTCTTGCTCCTAGGCAGTTTGTATGTCAGAAACCATTTTCGTATTTTACTATCAAAATAGGAATTATTTATGAATGTATTCACTCCAAATCGAGAAAAAACATTTCCTATGTCATTCAATGTCAAAAAAAGGTGCCTGGCTTTTTTTAGGTATAGTTCCCATACAAACTTACCGCCCATTTTCGAGTTTTTTATAAAAATATTTATTATTTCTGAATGAATTCAATTAAAATTTGCTAAAATCAAATCCACCTAAGTGAACACTACCAATATAGTAAGGATCGAATTAATATAAAATAAAGCCTCTGTACAATTTTGACCAAATCCATCGTGAAATTTAATGTAAGTACCTGGTGAACATATAAACTATTAAAAGTGTTGTGCAACGGGTATTAAGCTTCGGTTCCACCGAATACATATATAATTATAGCCAATCAATCCGGAAAGCTTACAAATCATGACTTATTTACAAATTTTATCCATATCTCAATGTTATGCATACATATGTTGTTATGAAGACGTTATTAATTACAGAACGAATATAGATACATTGTTATTTTGATGTCTCCTTCAGTCTGTTACAGATATATGTGCATAGACTTATAATTAGTCAAGATACAACTATAAGAAGCTGTTGTATTACGCATCTCTCTCTTTCTATTTTGTGTACCAATTTTTGGGAGACTTTTGTTTGGAAGCAAAATGTGGTAAAAATACTACAACAAATACGTTTATCTCTCTCTAGCCTTCTATATAATGTGGTAAAATTATGCAAGCAAACATAGACGGAAAACTACACCCTATATAATTGTATCCTGTTTATAACCTACGAGGTGTGTTCAAAAATTATTTATTTATCCATGAATATCTATTTTGTCCCCTTCAAAGTAATCCCCATGAGATATTATACACTTGTGCCAACGGTTCTTAAAATACTCGAAACATGTCAAATAGTCCCTTTCCGGTGTAGCCATCAGCGCCTTCTTCGATTCAGCTTTTATCTCCTCAATCGACTCGAAATGCGTACCCCCTTAGTGGTCTCTTGAGTTTTGGGTAAAGCCAAAAGTCACACAGAGCCAAATCAGGCGAATACGGTGGTTCCAAAACGATATTGGTTGCATTTTTTGGTAAAAAAGTCACAAAAAACCAATCGAGACTCGACACGTTTGAGGCCCAAAAACATCTTTCAAAATGGTATTAATTGATCCTTTCGATACGCCAATTTCATCAGTAATGTCTCTCATAGTTAATCGACGGTGTGCAAGCACTAATTCTTTTACTTTTTGGATGTGAGCATCGTCCGTTGAGGTCGATGGTCGACCAGGGCGCTCTTCGTCGTTCACATCTTCTCGGCCTTCTGAGAATATTTTGTACCACCGATAAACGTTGCTTCGGTCCAAGGTAGCATCTCCGTATGCCACAGTCAACATTCGGAATGCATCAGCGCACTTAATTTCGTTTTTCACACAAAATTTGATACAGGAACTTTGATCCATTTTTTTGAATAGGTAAAAATCGAAGACGATCCAAAACACGTGCAAGCAAAGCAGATGTCAACAATTAAGTGAACATTCAAAATGGCCGAGCTTGTCGGCATAAGTGAGAGACATGAGTACCAACCTAACGCCACAAAAAAATCGAAATTCGAATATACGTTACCCGCGAAATTTCAAAATTCGCGATAATGTTTGAACACACCTCGTATATATACGTAGTATAATAATAAAAGGTGGACAAGTGAACGGAACATTGTGAGAAACACAGATTATTTCGAAAAAAAAACTTGGGTTGGTCGGAGTCGGAACAAAAAAATTGGGTTTGAATATTTTTTAAAATTCGGTATTTTTTTAAATTTTTATTTTGTTCATATTTATGAATATTTTGTTGTGCAATAAAAATGCTTATCAATTTTTTTAAATTTCTTTTTTTTCGAAAACACAATAGCTTTGACAAAATCAAATATAAACAGGATACATTTAATCCTGTTTATATAGGTAGTGGAAAAAAAATTCTCCACACAATAACTCACAATCTGACTTCATGACGACGACGACGACAGCAATGAGCCATGACATTAATCTTGCACCAAAACTTGCGCAGGAGCTGTCGCAGCTCTGCATGAAGCCGGATTATGCAGACTTTGAGTTCATTATTGGCAAAGAGCGTTTACCGGCACATAAGGTTATACTAGCAGCACGTAGCGATTATTTTCGTACGCTAATCTACGGTGTTGATGGCACTGATGAAACGCAGCAACGTGAAATCGAGATTGATGTGCCCGTGGAGCGTTTTAAAGTGGTGCTGAAATATGTCTATTCGGGACATATAATGCTGCCAACGGCAATGGATAATGAAAGTGAAATCATTGATATGTTAATTATTGCGAATCAGTATGGTTTCTATGAAATGGTTACCGCACTCTCACTCTATATGCGTAAACATTTTAATTTGAAGAATATTGCAATCATTTTGGATGCAGCAAATGTTTATGAATTTCATGAATTAGCCGAACATTGTCTACGTTTTATCGATGAGAATGCCGTCGAACTTGTAGAACATTCAAGTTTTATGTATTTACGCGCCGAAATGCTGGAATTATTACTGAAACGCAGCACTTTCGTAGCGCCGGAATTGAATATTTTCAAAGCTGTTGCCGATTGGCATACGCTGCATCCGAAGGAGAATTTAACGAATATACTAAATTGTATACGCTTCGAATTAATTGGCGTCGATGAACTAATGGAAGTGGTGCGTCCTACGGAAATTGTGCCGTCGGAGCAGCTATTGAATGCCATTGAAAAACAACGACAACCTGCTAAATTAGCATATCGCAACTGGCCGGAACGTAATCTGGCAACGGCTGAACTTAAGGCAAGTGTTTATCTGCGTAATGGTACGAATACATTAATTGATCTTTCGAAGAATTTACTTTATCACGATATTACGGATATTAACAATCATGGCATTGTCATACGTCTATATCGTCCATATGCCGTCAACCATATACGTCTACGATTATGCGATGTCGATCGTCGTGTTTATGGTTATATAATCGAAGTATCTTGCGATAATCATAGCTGGCAATGCATTGTCGATTATGCGCTGGCGCATTGTTATTCCTGGCAGCATTTATATTTCGAGAAACGTTTGGTACGCTATCTCCGCTTCATTGGCGTCGATACCAATCATATCGATCGACGTTTTATAATGCTTGGACTTGAGGTGCTATGCACTGATATGGAAATACCAATGTTACAAGATGATATAATACGTCCCGAACATAATGTTGCGCTGTTGAAATGGAATGCAATTGCCATTAATGAGAGTAATCAAATTTTAAATGATCTATTGAAACCAGAAATTGGTTATGAGGGTAATTATGATTTTAATGCAAGTCAAGTGGGCATTGGTTATTGTTTGGTACGTCTGGGACAACCATATTTTATTGGTTCGCTGCGTTTTTTACTCTGTGAACGTGATAATCGCACATATAGCTATATTGTAGAGACTTCGCTGAATAAAGAAATCTGGCAATTAATTGCCGATAAGCGTCATGATATGGTACGCGGTTGGCAGTATATTAATTTTCCGGCACATCCTATTGTCTACGTGCGCATTATTTGCACACGTACCAGTGTCATGGATGCTACATTTCGTTTGGTGCATTTCGAATGTCCGGCGCCAGTGCAGCAGAGTAAACCAATTTCGATTGTAAATCTAAATATGCCCCCAAAACGAAAACCATTAAATTAAAGTTTATTAAATTTCGAAATTTATTTTTTTTTTTTTTTGAATAAAACTAAAAATTCTCTTTAGCCGCTTTTTACATGTAAACCGACATTTGCCCGTCACTGGATCTACATATTTGACCACATTTAGCACAGTTTCATATGTCTGCTCTTTGGAATGCTGCTCGGTTACATCATCATTGGATTGCGCTTGTGGCTGCTCGAACGGATGCAATGCATTTGTGTGTAGTAGTGTTGCCTCTTGTTGTGAGTGACCTGCAGTTCCAATATTATCTGAGTTATCCGATTGTGAGCTTTGCGTTGTGCTCTGTACAACTATGCCATTTGGAGATTGTAATCTTGCGGCTTGTGCTGATTTGCCATTGCTTGTCTGTTGTTTATTGCTCATTTTGGTATAGAATATATACGCCGCACGTTATAATTGGGATGGTACTACTTGAGAATTTTTAGTTTTACATTTATAAATTTTTTTTCTTTAAGTAAATTTTTGAAAATTTCAAATATTTTTTTAATTACATTTTTGAGCTACTATGCTGAAATAAAAACGAGCCCAAACTATTTGAACCACAAAGATGTCATGATCATCCTGTTTTAGGCTCTCTGAGAAAAATCTTATTGTATGGGGTCTATAAATTATAGTGGCCATATCCTTGTCATATTGTTAGCATATTCATAGGATAAAAGTAAAAATGATTTTACCCAGATTGGAGTGAAAATATCCTTAAATAAGAACTATTTTTATACAAAATTTGATAAATGGGCGCTAGTTTTATACGGTGGCCCTATCAAAAAATGAGCGTGGCACCTTTCTTTTGATATTGGATGCCATTAGAAATGTTTTAACTGGATTTGTAGTAAATACATTCATAAATAATACCTATTTTCATACAAAAAATCGTAAAAAAAAAAAATGGGAAGTTTGTATGGGGGGCTATATCTAAAAATGGGCGTGGAACATTGGTTCTGACATACAAACTGCCTAGAAGCACAAAAAGCTTAAGTTTAAAATTTCAGGTCAATATCTTTAAAACTTTCCGAGAAAAACGCATTGCAACAGACAGACAGACGGACTTGGCTAAATCGATTCGTGTCATCGAGTTGATCAGTAATATATATATTTTATGGGGTCTCCGATGCCTCCTTTAATGCGTAACAAACTTTCCGACAAACTTCGCACTACGTGTGTCGGGTATAACAAAGAAAAACGTTAACTTCGGTAGAACCGAAGCTCATATACCCGCCACACGAAACTTTTATCAGTGATCAAGTTGGGGCTCAAATTAAGATGCATATAAGTTAGGTTAGAATAGCCGACGCGAATCTTCGCGACTTCATCTAGGCCAGATAGGCCCATTGTGATACCATATGATCCCTCATTTACTACTTATATAGGCGACTACTGCACCAATCTTGACTGATGTAATCTCCGCCATAAACGGCCTACCAAGTGCGGTAAACCTTATTCTCCCAAGGGCTGGGAAGTGGCAGATAAAATGTTCTACTGTCTTCCTCGTTTCTACAGCTACAGAAGTCATTTCCTACAGAAGTCATTTGCTACCCTTTTTCGGATGGCTGTCTGCCAACTAGGCAGTGTCTCGTAAGAGCTCCAACCATCAAGAATAGAGTCTGTCTATTGAGTTGGGCTGTTCGTTTGGTATTGTATTCTGGCCATGTAAGTTTCGAGATATTTGTGGTCCAAGTAATCTCTGCTAGTCTGATTATTTCCTCTGTCATTGGCAGTTTAAGAGAGGCCATGGGAATTCCTGTCGAACTCCTACCTGGAGGAATAACGGAATTTTTACTTTCTCTGGCCAATCTATCTGCTTCGCAATTACCAAATATATCTTGGTAACCCGAAACACATGTGAAGCAAATATCCCATTGCTCAGCCAACTCGTTGACAGATGTGCGGCATTGGGAGATAGTTTTAAACGTGTTGATTGTATGAGAAGATATATACTTTTTGCCTACTACCTGAGTGGTGCCCTAGATAATGCTAATATGCATATATGTAAGCTTAAAATGCAGATAAACCCAAAATTATCTAATTTTTTGGAACCACCCATGATATTTAGGAGGTCCTAGAATAGGAAACAAAAACTCAAAATTTTGGGGTAGATTTCTTTGGGGACTACCGCTGAAAATGGGACTAGAAAAAAAACATTCACGGCACAGGTCAGACTACGTTTCAAATATGGTGACTCTATCTCTTATAGTCTCCTAGATAATCTCTCTCTTATAGTCTCCTAGATAATCTCTCTCATACGGCAGACAGCAGGACAGACGGACGGGTAAACGGAGACAGCTAAATCGACTCTTCTTGCAATGCTGATCAAGTTTGATTTTCTAGGTTTCTATTTCGGTTGGAACGTTGAACACCAAAAAAAGTATATGCATTTATATACTATGGATCGTTTCGAGAGATATTAAACTAGCCATATCCGACTTTCTGTGGCTTTTTGTTTATTAAGTTTGGTAGTTTTGAAGACCAAGAAATCTATAAAAAAATTTTAAATTAAGAATACATTAAAAAGTTTATAATTTCAGTTCTTTATTTTTGATTTCTTATTTGAATTTGATATTATTTCTAAAGTTTACATAATCAATGACAATTTTAGTTATGGATTTTACATAAATAAATTATTTTTTCATACTGTTCGACATCAAATATTTACGGCAAGCCTCTAGACCATGACGATCTAAGAAACATTTTTATTAAAAAATTTTCCACACTGTCCGCATTGATGTATCCAATTATGATGACCCATGGTGCGTTGATGTGCACACAAATTGGAACTACATACAAATCGAAAAAAAGTAGAAGATTTAAAAATTAATCTAAAATTGTAATATACAAACCGATCAGCAAATGATTTCTGACATTGCACCTCCGGACAGGTGAAAGGTTTCTCTTTTGTATGTGTACGCAAATGTGTCGTAAGCATCCATTGACGATCGAATTGCTTACCACAATGCTCACATATAAAAATTTCTGGTGCTCTACAAATGGATCTGCGACGTTCTCGTATTGAAATTTGCGTAGCAAATATTGCCTTTGAAGTACTTGGTCCATTTTCTATATTTGACAAATCCATTTTCTTTTTCTTTTCAATTTGTGTTTTGGATTCTTTTTCATCGTTCTTAGTATCAGTTGACATCCAATCTTTGTGACTAAAGCCACTTGTTTGCATTTGATTATCACATCTATCGATGAGTTTTACATCCCAGAAATGTTCCATTTCATGACGCACAACAATGGAAATGTCATCGGAGCGATATCTTTATATAAATCAGAAAGGTCGATGGTAATACATAGCAGATGTGAGAAATTATTTAATCGTTTACCTCTTAAAATCTTTCGGTTTTAACATTTTTTGCTTTTATAAAAACTAGAATGAAAAAAAAGTTTTGTAGTTTTTATAATAATATTTTTGAGAATTGAGAATTTTGATAACCTATTTATTTTTGCTTTTATTGATGGCTTCAATCTTTTCATAGCTTAAAAAAGTATTCCAGGGTAGGTAATTGACAAAGAAACTTAAACAGTCCATCATAAACACAATCAGTATTAAAAGTTGAGACTTATAAGGAATATGCTTCTATCTGTCATAAGGGACTGATTGTCTCGGAGACTATATAAGATACAGGTCTAACAATATCCGTCTATTCGTTCAGCCATCCGTCAGTCTTTCTACTGATCTTGCTGACTATAAAAGATGGAGACACCAAACTGGAAAAGTAGATTCCCTAAAAACGTCGTGAGATAATTAGCGTTAATACCACACTCTCTGTGAGGACCTTGTTGTATACAAGATTGAGCAAGGGAGGTCAAAGCCAACATGTACAGTTCAAGAAGAAATGCAGTTTGGAGTGACATAGAGAAGAGAGTTTGTCAGGGATTCGTATTATCAATGTCCAAGGTGACATTCTACTTGTTTAATGCAGGACACACACAGAGAAAATGTTCTAATGTTTTTGGTGTATCTTCTTTCTTGCAGCTTATACAGAATCTATTAAACGGAATTTCTAGTATGGCTCATTTTTTTGTTATGGGTCAATGTCCCGATTATAGCATTCACATTTTGTCATCTATTTAGGCCTGACTTTAACGCTCATTAAAACCTGTACTGCGATTGGATGGAATTCTCATGTTGAAAAAACTTTTGCTATCCTGTCAGCGTGTTCGATTTCGAGCAATTTACCCTTTTCATTCCCTTTGTAGCTTAGGTTTGTTAAAGTGATTTCCCAGCGCCTTAATAGCAGCCTGGCTGTCCGAAAATATCAAAACAGATCTGTGCCGGGTCTTCAGCTGCACCAGAATATAGCAGCCGAAATTTACGTCTGAAACTCATTACAGAGAACTGGTAGAAGGAGGAACTCTTTCACTGCCAAGTCTTCAGAGTATACCACAATCCCTAAATCACAGTCCACCATAGAAGCATCGGTGTTTTTGAGAGCTATCTACCAGGCCCAAGCACCATAGCAAAGGTGTATTGGGTCATAAGACCATTTTCGTCGTATGATCCCATTCTCTGCCGTATAGTTTGGATATCGAATAGAAATCAATTATTCCGTTCTTCCTTCGTTCCTGTACATTATCATTCTAGTTGAGTTTAATGACTCAAAAAAAAAAAAAAAAAAAAAACACCTATCACAATCTCAATGAAATATTTAATCGGACAATATTTCTTTATCTATCTTCTATCTATGTGTATATTATATATTATATATAAAAAGAAGTGTAAATTTTTATTGTAACGGCTAACTAATTGCCATAAAATTGCAGGGGAAGGATTTTCAAAAAGTGATGTTGGTTAGTTAATTTTGAAATATTGACCGGGGTCCTTGAAAAGCCATATCTTTGTATTGAATAGACTTTTTGAATGACGAAAGATGGTTAAGAAATATTTAAGACATGTTCAAGGGGTTTCCGCAATTTGGACCTGGGACTCTTAGATAGACCCAAAGTAGATTTTTTGACCAATTTTGTTGTTTTTTAGATTTCAGGTAAGCACTAAGACGGGATTTTGGAAAATTTTGAACCGGGGTCTAGGTGAGCCATGAAACTGATAAGCCATTTCTTTGCATTGAATAGATGGTTAAAAAATATTTTAGGCTCAAGGGATTTCCAAAATTTGAACCTGGACTCATAGGTGCACCTAATATACATTTTTTTTAACAATTTTTTTTTATTACAGGGATAGAAAATTTTGACCCCGGGCCTAATAGGAGCCTTAAAAAAAACTCATATCTTTGGATTGAAAAGACGTAGAGACTTGAAACTGGGCGCATTTAAATGATGGTTTTGGGGATTTCCAAAATTTGGACTCAATTTTTTGACCAATATATATTTAGCCGACAAATAGCCGATAGTAGCTTTATAATTTTGATCTCCTTCTCACTTTAAGATAACTACATATTTTTTTTCAAGAGCATCGGTTACTAATCCATTCGTTTTGTAATTTTTGTTAAAGCAAAAGAATTTTTCTCATGGTTTAATTTAGTTATTTAAGCTATTTTCTAAAACTTTCAATCAGCAATATTTTTTTAACGAAATGTGGAGGTTCGGATTTTTTATGTAAGTGTTTTTTTTTTTCAAAATTATTTTTGTAATAAATTTTTCCCTTAAGCATATTTATATGTCTGTCGCTAGTGTCTGATACAGCAACAAATTCGGATAGTTTCGATCCAATGCATCATAATAATTATTTAACTATGGATGATTATGAATGTGTACTAACGGGTCAACAGCATGAACCAAAAATATCAAAACTTGTTGGTATTTGGTATATGTATGCTGCAACGCCGAGGGATCAATATGGAATAAATTTTTCAAAAGAAATTGTCGTGAAAGAAGTGATTATACGTCTAAATGTAGGTATTCGAATAGTCAAAGGCATAATGGATTTACGTAATATTTTCTTTTCGTATTTTTATTCATAGCTGTACATTTTTTAGTCGAATATTTACTTGCAACGGATTATACAAGTTATGCAGTAAAATATGATTGTATTTGGGATTACAAAGAGTTTGATGAAAATTGGACTGTGGTGTATTCAAATGAAACAAGTGATTCAATTGAAACAACGACAGAAAAAAAGGAATATGTTAGCTTAGTCGACAAAAGTCGTAGTAAGTAAAATGAGACGTGTCACACAAATCTCAAATCTTTTTACCAAATCTCTTAAACAAAAATATGAGCGATTTAAAACCATTCGAAAGCGATTTTGTGTGACACCACCGATTATAAAATAACATTAATTTAATTTTAAATTTTTTTTTTGTATTAAGTGTTTGCATTAGTTCTAACACGTCGTCAAAAACCAAATGAAGATACAAAAGCAGCTATTAGTAATGCTTTGGAACTTATGAACTTTCCAATGGCGGAACTTTTATATTCTAAAAATACTCCGTGCATGATTGCTGAGATAATGGATGATGAATGTGATTATGATGATTTAAATATAGTGAAACGAACTGTGTATAGAAATGAAAGAAAAACATTTAGAAAACAACGTAATAAAAAGCGCATAAAAAACGTTCGCCTAGAAGAATGCCTTTCAAAATAAAAACATCATGAAATATATATTTGTTTTTGTAAAATATATTTACAATTTTGTTGGACCATTAAAAAAAAGAAGCAAAAAACAACAGTTCTAAAAAGGTTATTTTAATTTTCTTTTTTTTTTTTTACTATTGCTAAAAATAAATAGAGTAGAGTGTAGAGAGCCACTTAGATGCTTGGAAAAGTACAATTTGAAAAGATTTGTAATTCGAGAAAAATGTATTGCAAACTTTGATTACTTCGTGTAAGGAAAGATATTTCAGAAATTATAGCCATTGCACTCCAAATTTTTTAATGGCTCACTCCATCCCAACTTACCCCTTAATAAATACTGCTCCATTAGCTGCAGATCGCTAAAGAAAACTGGTTGTTATACTAGAAATCGCCTTTAAAATCCAAGAAAATTTACTACGCTTACAAGTAAAGCTACCCAAGTGATGCTTACAGATCTTAACGAAACAATAGTCATTTGTTTGAACTAGGATAAAAAATAGACACGTATTTTTTTTTATATTGGCAAAGGTCCAAATTTATGGCTTGGGGGAGAGTCAAATAACCTTTTAAAAACTTCTTAAATTTGCTTGAAATTTATTACTCCGGGGTTTTTCGGCGTCACTGAATCCAAATGCTAGAATTTTCAATTTCAAAATGGCGGATGCAATATGAAGGCCAAGAAATATTAAATCTGATCAGATTCACATTCAACTAGATACTTGGAGGTCGCCATATTGCATACACCTTCTTGAAATTGAAAACTCTGGCATGGAATGTGGATCTCGTAACCCGCAAGTAATAAATTTCAAGCAAATATAAAAAAGTTTTGAAAATGTTTTTTAACCCTCCCCCACACCCTTAAAGGGTGTTTTTTAAACCCTCAAATTTAAAGCATTGCCAATATGATAAAATACGTTTTTTTTTTCCTACCACCGCGCTAAGAGATTTAAATCCAATTACAAATTCATCATAAAAACCAAATGTCTTTTTCAGGGGTCTTGACAAAGTCATTAATTCAAAAGGGATATTATAAAAAAGGAAAACAATTCTTTGACCAAAACTTATTTTCTGAAATATCACAGAAACCTCTTTCATTGATTTTTATCGAAATTAAATTCGTAGGTGTTACAGAATTCTCTTTAGGTGCGTTGATGAACGAATTGTTTATGCTTGGCTTTCACGATCATATATATGTGACACATTTTGAATATGTGATTGTCTAAATACGGAAAAATCTTATGTGTCACAGCATATATCATAGAAATGTTAAAATAGGACCGTTTGAAAAAGTATTTTGAAACTTTCAGTGCAGGTTAAATCGGAAATCATTTTCCAGTATACTAAACACCTAAAAATAAATGTGAAAAGATTTTGACAGTTGGACGATATGTGACACATAAGATGTGACACCTTATATATGATCGTGTAAACCAGGCGTTATAGATCTTAATAAATTTCAAGCGAAAGAAACGCTCTTTAACGGGTTTTAATCAATTTGTTTCTCATAATTAAAACGAAAGTGTTTTACATGCTTATTTAATATATTTTTTTTTTTATTGTTTCAAAGATTTTTTTATTTAATTTATTTAATCTTTGGCAGTGTAATGTGTCAGTTTAGTTTATTTATGTAAGAACTTATATAATTATAATTATATAATTATATAAAAATAATTATTTTTCGTTTTTCTTACACATATGTTTTTTTTTAAGTTTTCTTGTATGCCTACCGTTAGGATATCTGCAAGTTGATTTTGAACCATTACATAATGAACACTATTTAAGTTTAGAGGATTTTGAATGTCTGAAACCGCCGGAAGGATATCCACCACAGATATCGAAACTTGTTGGTATATGGTATTTATATGCAGCAGTACCACGAAATTTATATGGATTAGGCTTTTTTAGATCAAAATGCCAAGGAAGAGCAAAATATATTTGTGAGTATACATACATATATAGTATGTACTAAGATATTGGTGGTAATCTGTCCATACGTCTGTCTGTCTGTACTTGCTGATGTCTGTTCATCGTATGAGGACCATTTTTTCGAAGAATATTAGAGCTAATTATAATTAACTTATATAAGAAAAGAGATGAAGGGATTCCTAATGTGAGCGACCCTAGAACCCAGTGACTGCTAGGGTCGGTCACATTAAGAATCACTTTACCTCTTTAGGAAATAATAAAAGGCATAATATAAATAGCTGCAGGAAAGCAAAGCTTTTTTGGTCTACGATTGAACCCAAACGTACCAGAACACTACTGTTAAACTTCATAGGAGAACACGCGGCCAGATTAGGTATCCCTTATAACAGTACCTTCAGAAGTTGTAAAGAAGAGGGAGACTCCAGAAACGTTAGAACACTTTCTCTGTATGTGCCCTGCACTTAAATCGAGTAGACTAAGACACTTTGGACGTTGGCAGTAAGAATCGCTGAGCGATCTATCACTCTTATGACCCTCCAAACTACGGTCCTTCCCTAACTGTACTTGTTGGCTCTAATCCTACAGAGTCTACCACGTTCAAAAGTTTCCCTTCTGATATTTTTAGTGGTAGCACAATGGTAGTTATATGCTAATTGTGCGGGCAATATGGGGTTTTCCGCTCAGCCACCTTTTTTAAGAGAAAGATAAAACCCCCAACATGACTTCCGTGATAAAGATGGAATCTGGGATTTTCGAAAATGTTTTTTTGTTTGTACTGAATATGAATCTGGTCTCGAAAACCTTTCAGCTGAATTCTGAAACTTAGCTATATGGACCACCAGGCCCTGGGTGGTGTTCAACACGAAAAATCATTTCCAAAACACCAAGACACTAACTTGTTAGTTTGAATTTGCCGGGCAGTGTTATCAAACTGTTTTCTAACACAATTTTTAGAAGTAATACTAGACTCTAACGTGGGGATCAAAATAAATAAAAAGAAAAACGTTGTTTTCATAAAATATTCGCAAATAAATATTAAATCTACAAATGCGAATGTTTGGCGAATATCAATTCTTTGTTAATCACTCTATTTTTGTGAATGCAAATGATTGCATTCGTTTCAGAGCTGAGAATTTTTAGTGAGTCCAACCTGGGAGACTAAAGCTCCCCCAAGCTTCCGCTTCATGTAACATAAGGCGGCAAAACGTTGTTTTAGTCGAATATAAGCAACTAAATATTAAATCTACAAATGCGAATGTTAGGCGAATGTCAAATTTTTTTGTCAAATGCGAATATTCGCATTCGTTTCAGACCTGAGCATTTTTAATGGTGGACAAAATAAATGTTGTTTTTTCAAATATTCGCAAATAAATATTAAGTTTACAAATGCGAATGTCAAGTTTTGGCCAATTAGTACCGAATATTCGCATTCAGAACTGTTTTCTGTTTTATTTTTAATACAATTATTTTTTGTTTCTTAGCTGTAAGATATTTATTAGATCATTTACTTTCTACGGACTATAGCAGTTATGCTGTCAAATATGATTGTCAATACGAATACAACACTGATATATCATCTATAGAGTTCCCATCGAGTGGTAACGACAGTGCTGCTGACGGTGGTGATGGTAATCGTGTTGATGGTGGTGATGAGGGCAGTGAAGGTGTTGAAATAGATGAAGAAATGGATAATATCACAACAACAACAACAGAATATATAAGTCCAGTGATAAAAAGTCATAGTAAGTAGAAAATATTTTTAAAATATTATTATAATTTATTGAATTTTTTTTTTATTTTTTTTAGTGTTGGCATTAGTATTTACACGTCACCGAAAACCAAATGCAGCAACAAAAACTGCATTGCATAATGCATTAGAAACAATGAATTTTCCAATGGATAAACTTTTATATTCAACAACAAGTACTTGTCTAATTGCCGAGGCAAGAGGTAATGAAGAAAATCCAGGTGGAGAAGATCTGGGTATAGTCGGTTAAAATTAGAGATCTTATAGCTACTCAATTTAAGTCATTCAACTACTCGAAATAAATTCTAAAAAAAAAAAAAAAACTAAGTAGAACCTTTTTTTTCGTTTTTCCCAAACAGACAATTGTCTGCGTTGCTGCACTCGAATTGTTTTTCAAGCGTTAGACTGCATCATTGACAGAAGTCAAGGGATTTGTTTTGCTGTTGCAGCATTTGTTTCGAATGTATGCCATATTGAGTCTGAGGGCATTAGCCTTAATATACATGGTTGGCATTTAGAGAGTTATAAACTTACAACAGACACAACACACACAATACACACACAATGGGAATGTGAGTACGAGTGTAAACTGAAATGCTTTGTATTAGATTTCCTCTGTGCTAGATTGCATTTTATGCTGGCGAAGTTAACTGAATCGATACGTTTTAAATTTGTGCTTTATTTTTTTAAAATAGAAATTGTTTGAAAAAAAAAAAAAAAAAATTAAGCTTCATAACGCGGCAGTAGGTTTTGTTAATCTCTGAAGACTAATACGGTGCAATTCCATGGATTTGTTTAATATATTCTTCCATTATTTTATCAGTTTTTTGATTAAAAAAGGTTTTTGTGTGGCGATTGAAAAGTGGATCCATTACGACAACTTTAAGCGAAACAAGGAAAAACATTAACAAAAAATAAGAAAAAAAGTTAACTTCGATAGGACCAAAACTGTTACACATCATTTGTCGATGTGTTGATAGATCTTCGTATGCAGCATTTGTATTAAATTTTATCTTAAAATAGTACACAAATTAAAAATATTCTTACAAATTTAGAAATTCGCGTTCCTATCTGAACCAATTTTAAACTGAAAATTTGGCATGGTAAAAGGAGCATTTGTACCATATTTGAAGCCATTCGCTTTATAAATACATTTTTTTCTTATAAGAACTTGACAAAATATTGTACTTTTGTAAGGGAGCTAAACCTAAAAGTGGGCGTGGCACATTGATTTTAACGAAGAAAGTAGACAGGACATAGAAAAAAGTTAACTTCGGTAGCACCGAAGCTCAAATAGCCGCCACACGAAATTTTAATAATTTTTGAAAAAAAATTAAAAAATGTAAGGTGAGTTTGTATGGAGTCTTTATGTTATAGCGGCCCGATACTTGTCATATCGGTTACATAGGATAAAAGTAGAAGTGATTTTACCCAGATTGGTGTGAATATATTTAAAAATAAGAACTATTTTCATACAAAACCTGAAAAATGAGCGCTAGGTTTGTATCGGAGCAATATCAAAAAATGGGCGTGGCATTCTTGCCATTAGAAGTGTTTTTACCCTATTTGTAGTAAATCAATTATAAACAAGAAAAAACGTTAACTTCAGTGGAACCGAAGCTGAAATACCCGTTACACAACACTTTTAATAGTTTATATGTTCACCCGGTGCTTAGATTAAATTTCACGATGAATTTGGTCAAATTTGTTTGGAGGCTTTATGTTATATTTGCCCGATCCTTACCATATCGAAAGTGTTCACTTAGGTAGACATTGGAATTGATTTTACCAAATTTGATTGAATTCATTCAGAAATAATAAATGTTTTCATATAAAAACTCGAAAATGGGCGGTAAGTTTGTATGGAGGCTATACAAAAAATGGGCGTGGCGCCTTAGATTTGACATTGGATGACAAAAAAAGTGTTCTTACCCTATTTGCATTAAATATATTCATAAATAATAACTATTTTCATACAAAAATTCGAAAAAAGTGGTTAGTTTGCATGGGTGCTATATCTGAAATTGGGCGTGGCAACATTCTTTGATATTGGATGCCATTAGAAGTATTTTTACCCTACATTGTAGTAAAAGCATTCATAAATAATAACTATTTTCATACAAAAAGTCGAAAAAAGTGGTAAGTTTGTATGGGGGCTATATCTAAAAATGGGCGTGGCACCTTGGTTCTGACATACAAACTAACTAGGAGCACAAAAAGCTTAA
The DNA here is from genome assembly GCA_018903435.1 of Leucophenga varia. Lineage (NCBI taxonomy): Eukaryota > Metazoa > Arthropoda > Insecta > Diptera > Drosophilidae > Leucophenga > Leucophenga varia. Next base: position 32,725 of record JAEIFJ010000027.1, read on the forward strand.
GTTTCGAATTTCAGGTCAATATCTTTACAACTTTCCGAGTAACACTCATCGCAACAGACAGACGGACAGACAGACGGACATGGCTAAATCGATTCGTCTCATCGAGCTGATCAATAATATATATACTTTATGGGGTCTCCGATGTCTCCTTCAATGCGTTGCAAACTTTCGGACAAACTGAATATACCCGTTTACACTTTGTGTAACGGGTATAAAAAACACACAAAATTTTATATGGGGGCTATGCCTAAAAATGGGCACTTTGGTTTTAACACTTTTACTGCGTAGGATTAAGAAAAGCTTTAGTTTTGAATTTCATCTCAATATCTTTAAAATCGAGCAAATGAAACGTGTAACTACAGACAGACAGACGGACATGGCTAGACCCACTCGTTTCGTCGAGCTGATCGCCAATATATATATACTTTATTGGGACACCGTAGAGTCTTCTATCATGCCTAACAAACTTTTTGACAAACTGAATATACTCTTTTAGACTTTGTGTGACATGTATACCAACCATTTCTATTGCAGGCAGAACTAAATATACAAAACCAGTCATAGGAAAGTGCTACGCCCTTTGATGTATTCTCCAGACATTGCTTTTTCCGACTACTGCTACCTATTTCCATCGATGACTCATGGCTTATGTGAGCAGCAGTTCACTTCTGACGAAAATTGTAAAAATGGAACGATTCGCGAAATGCCTCAAAGACGCTGCTGGACTGACAATCGGAACGGGGCAAATTCCGGCGGCACACAAAAAAACAAGTTCGAATGAGAAGTTTGTCACATGCTAAATTCTCTTCGTTGGGACGTATCTAAAGATCTGAATTTAATTATTTGGAACCAGTTTAAATTGTTGGGAGCGTGTGAAACTTTGTTTTTATGGGAATGCACACAATTTTTTTCCAATTCCATAACGAATTGCGGTCCTGGTTTGCATGCTGATCGAAAAAGCAAACTTTCAAAAGTACGTATTTGAGCATGATTTCTTATTAAATGAATAAGGCTGCTACGCTGTTCATTTTGTTTGTTTTTGTATGTACGAATATAGAAAAATATATAGAAAATTTTTTTTTTCTTTTTAAATACTCAAAAAAAATTCAGCAAGCGTAAATACAAAGTGTCTTCTAATTTGGTACACAAACGTACATAACTTACCCCTCCAAAGCAATAAAAATAATCAGAAACACAAATAAAATTACAAGTTTCAAACCCTGCAGAAGCACTTTGATAATCACGCACTTCAAATAATTATTTCAGAACAATTATGAAAAACTGCCACACTTTTTGGTGACATAAATTCACAAACTTTACCATTCACAATGAAATGTAAATAATGTAACCTCTGCAATAATTTGGGAGTCACTGTGAGCTTTTTTGTGAATGGTACAATTAGGGATGTGTGATTGTTGGAAATATACAGCTAAACATTTGGTAAACAGTGTGATGAAATCGTCATACAAGCGTGATGCCAGCGTCATGCTAGTGTCATGCCAATATCATTTCAGCGTCATGCCAATTTTCGAAACTTGCGAGAAAAAGTCGCGTATGTGCAAGAAAATGTTGCCAACGTCATGCAAGCGACATGCCAGTTTTGCATACGTGCGCGAAAAAGTAGCGTATGTGGAAAGAAATGTTACCAACGTCATGCTAGTGTCTTGCAAACGTCATGCCAAATTTACATATGCGCGAGAAAAAGTCGCGTACGTGCAAGAAAATTCTACTATCGTAATGAAAACGTCATGCCATTGTCATGATAAAGTCATGCCAATTTTGCAAACTTACAATATTAAAGTTGCATTCAAGCGAGAAAAATGGTGCGTTCGTGTCATGCCAATATCATGCCATTTTTGGATAGGTGCGAGAAAATTTATGCCATTTTTTGCACACGTGCGTAAAAAATTTTTTTTTTGGTTTTTGAAAGTATTTCTATATCGGGTAATATAGAAAACTACTTTGTTTGATTTTCTGCTGTCGTTTTTTTAGGAGGTGAGTTGGTATGGGGCCTTTATGTTATAATGGTACGTTCCATGTCATATCGGTGTTGTAAACATATTATGAAATTATAAGTAATTTTGCCGAATTTGCACTGAGTGCATTTATAAAAAAAAACTATTTTCATACAAAAACTCAAGAATGTTCGCTTTAATTTCGAATTTCGATTTTTTTGTGGCGTTATGTTGGTACTCATGTCTCTAACTAATGCCGACAAGCTCGGCCATTTTGAATGTTCACTTAATTGTTGACAGCTGCTTTGCTTGCACGTGTTTTGGATCGTCTTCGATTTTTACCTATTCAAAAAAATGGATCAAAGAACCTGTATCAAATTTTTTTTTTTTTGAATGGAATAAATGGAATAAAAATGTTGAAGAAGGCTTATGGGGACCGAGCTCTACCAAAATCAACAACATTTGATTGGTATAAATTGTTGAAAGAAGGTTGCGAACGTGTTGAAGACGAAGAGCTCCCTGATCAACCATCGACCTCAACGGACGATGCTCACATCCAAAAAGTAAAAGAATTAGTGCTTGCACACCGTCGATTAACTATGAGAGACATTGCTGATGAAATTGGTGTATCGAAAGGATCAATTAATACAATTTTGAAGGATGTTTTGGGCCTCAAACGTGTCGTCTCGGTTGGTACCAAAAATGATGATTTTTTTTTAAAAACTGTACTGATTTTTATACCCGCCACACATAGTGTGAAGGGTATATTCAGTTTGTCGGAAAGTTTGTAACGCATTGAAGGAGACGTCGTAGACCCCATAAAGTATATATATTCTTGATCAGCTCGATGAGACGAATCGATTTAGCCATGTCCGTCTGTCTGTCTGTCTGTCTGTCTGTCCGTCTGTCTGTCCGTCTGTCTGTTTATATCTTCGCAATTTTTTTGATGAAGATATTCAGATATTACGCCGAAGTTTGGAACTTAAGCTTTTCTCGGCAACGACTATTATGAGTTCGAGAATTAGAGTGCCACGCCCATTTTTAGGTATAGCCCCCATACAAACTTACCGTTTTTTTCCGATTTTTTGTATAAAAATTGTAATTATTTATGAATGTATTCGCTCCCAATTGTGTAAAAACATTTCTTTTGTCATCCAGTGTCAAAACCAAAATGCCACGCCCTCTTTTAGGCATAGCCCCCATATAAACTTTCCATTTTTTCCGATTTTTCCGATTTTTTGTAAAAAAATACTAATTATTTATGCATATATTCACTCCAATTTGGCTAAAAACATTCTAATGTCATCCAATGTCAAATCAGATGTGCCACGCCCATTTTTTTTTTTTTTTTGGTATAGCCCCCATACAAACTTTCGGACCATTTTCGATTTTTTGTATGAAAATGGTTATTATTTATTCATGTATTTACTCCATATTGGGTAAAAACTCTTCCAATATCATGGTGCCACGTCCATTTTCAGGTGTTTCTTGCATACAACCTTACCGCCCGTTTCCAGATATATTCGAGAAATATGTTGTTATACATATCTGTATTTTTAGCTCAAAATTTTAAATTAATATTGTGTGTAAACTTGGGTGACCACTGATGATTACACATAAACTCTTTAAAGATTCGTGTGACGGGTATTTAAGCTTCGGTTCTACCGAAGCTAACGTTTTTCTTGTTCGTGATTTTTTTGCCAAAAATCCAACCAATATCGTTTTGGAACCACCGTATTTGCCTGATTTGGCACCGTGTGACTTCTGGCTATTTCCAAAACTCAAGAGACCACTACGGGGGAACGCGTTTCGAGTCGATTGAGGAGATAAAAGCTAAATCGAAGAAGGCGCTGATGGCTATACCGGAAAGGGACTATTTGGCATGTTTAGAGGATTGAAAAAAACGTTGGCATGGGTGTATTTTATCGGGAGGGAATTACTTTAAAGGGGACAAAATAGATATTCATGAATAAATAAATAATTTTTAAAAAAAAAACACAAAATATGCGATACTTTTTGAACACACCTCGTACATAGAATCTGATTTTGCAAAATGGAAAATACAATAAAGTACGTGTACGTGTCGTTTTACTGCAATATTTCGAACTGTTTCAAATAAATTTGTAACGCTTAATTTTCTTTATTTAAAAAAGCATGTAAAAAATGTGTTAAAATTGTTTGTGAATTATAAGTCTTTGTTCGGTACAAGCCATGTCCATTTGTCTGCTGCTGAACGATTAAGTCATTGTATTAATCAGTTTAGAATTAATTTAGAATCAAAGTGATTTTGGAATCACTGTGACAAAGAGAGATAGAGATATAGAGGGACAGACAGAGAGACGGTGTATTTGTTTGGTCTGCCCTCTTGACTGCGACATAATTTTAGCTATCTGCACTTAATCAATCTAAACAAGAAGTGTAGAAAGTATATTTCTCTCTCGTTCTCTCGTTCATGGTTTAATTTACCATGCTCTTAAACTATGTCGTAAGAGAGAGAGAGAGAGAGCGAATTTTAACATGGTTTAAACCAGTTAGAATTGATTTGTTGAGCTTTTCCTTAATTATTTAACGCAACCAATTTCTAAAAAACTAATTTTTTCTACATTTCATTTGCGTTTAAAGATTTGAATTGTTAAACATGAAGTTTCTTATATTAATTTTTGGGCTTTTTGCTCTTTTTGCTGCTAGTTCAGCGTTGAAAAATCGTAAGTATATATTTTGTTCTGGTTAATTTTATTTATAAACTTAAAATTAAAAAAAATGGATTTGGAAAAGCGTTGAAAGCTACAATAATTTGTGATTTGGTAAGACCGATAACGTTTTAATTTGTAATCGATAGCAGTTTCCGAAAATGAAACATAATTTTATTTAGTTGTTAAAAACTGTTATATAAAAAAATAACCATTTTTAAATGTTTTAGCCGACATTTGTGGTTTGCCTGCCTCGCCTGATGAAAATGGAAGTATTTGCAGTTTAAATAGGGTCATGTATACATACCGTAAAGAAACTAACGAATGTATCAAGTTTTTAAAGATTGCCTGTTCTGAAGAACTTAAAAATGCCTTTAAAACATTGGAAGAATGTGAATCTACATGCAAGGAATAAATATAAAAATTTATTGATAAATCTAATAAATAACATTCCTGTTTCACAGTGTTTTTAATAAAACTCTTCCGAAACATCTTGAAGTTTTGTGTGTATATTCAATAGGTCTGGGAATAGGACGTAAACTATTGTTGGGTGGGCCTTGGTCCTAATAGAGCCGATCATAAATTCATCGTATATTTTGGAAACAACACAACCGATTTCAATAAAAGATAGAATATATGATAATTTGGAAAATTGTGAGCATGGCCCCCAAAGATTTGATAATAAATTCATCCTATATTTCCGAAATAACAAAACGGACCAAATTAAAAGACAGTATAGATTTAATTTTAGAAAAAAATGGGCGGTGGTCGTGATCCCATAGAATCGATATAGAATTTCATCGTATTTTGGCAAATATTTGATAGCAATGATATATTAGGTATACATGTTTTAGGACCTGCAAAGTTAAAAAAATAGGAGGGGGCGTGGCTCCGTAAAAGCGATTCAAAAAAAAAAATCATTTTATTTTTTTTTACAAATAATTAAACAAGAGAAACGGAATTCGGTAAACATGTTACTACATAGAGAATCCATTGGAAAAATGGGCAGTGGACATGGTACCATATAAACGAGCTAAAAAAAATACTTAAAATATGGATTTTTAAGAATATTTCAAAAACGTTTAATGGAAAACAATTTTAGTGGCCAAAATATATGAAATGTGACCTTGGGATACCTGATCTTTTTAGGTGTTAACTAGAATAAAATATATTTTTATGAAATATTAGCATCTTAGTTTCAAGTGAAAATGACACGATCTATGGTTCTTTGGGAAAATTTTCTTAGAATATCCCAAAGATTATGTTCTTGATATACTACTGTGGGCAAAAAGTTAGGAGAATTTTCAATTAACATTTCGGGCAAGCTCTTTTTTTTCTTGAGTTGGCAGGACTGTTAACAACATCTGGGCCAAAATTTCATATCAATGTCATTATCTGTAATATATTTCCGCTTGTGTTTACCAAACGACCAAGAGTGCATTTTTCGATTTTTACAATGTCTGATTTAATTGAGCAGAAAAGTGTCATTAAATTTTGTTTTCTGAATGGAAAAAATGGAATAAAAATGATGAAGAAGGCTTACGGGGACCGAGCTCGAGAACGAGTTGAAGTCGAAGAGCGCCAACGGACGATGCTCACATCCAAAAATTAACAGAATTAGTGCTTGCACACCGTCGATTAACTATGAGAAACATTGCTGATGAAATAGATGTATCGAAAGGATCAATTAATACCATTTTGAACTATGTTTTAGGCCTCAAACGTGCCAAGTCTCGATTGGTTCCAAAAATGGGGAATTTTCTTGAAAAACAGCATCGATTCTTCGTGACTTTTTCTCCAAAAATGAAACCAATATCGTTTTGCAACCACCGTATTTGCCTGATTTGGCTCCGTGTGACTTCTGGCTATTTCCAAAACTCAAGGAACGCGTTTCGAGTCGATTGAGGAGATAAAAGCTGAATCGTAGAAGGCGCTGATGGCTATACCAGAAAGGGACTATTTGGCATGTTTCCAGTGTTGGAAAAAACGTTGGCATAGGTGTATTTTATCGGGAGGGGATTACTTTGAAGGGGATGAAATTGATTTACAAGAATTAATAAAGATTTTTCATTTTACAAACAAATTCATTTTGTACAAGAAAAAAACGTTAACTTCGGTGGAACCGAAGCTGAAATACCCGTTACACAACACTTTTAATAGTTTATATGTTCACCAGGTGCTAAGACTAAATTTCACGATGAATTTGGTCAAATTTGTATGGAGGCCTTATGTTATATTTGTCCGATCCTTACCATATCGAAAGTGTTCACTTAGGTGGACATTGGAATTGATTTTACCAAATTTAATTGAATTCATTCAGAAATAATAAATGTTTTCATATAAAAATTCAAAAATGGGCGGTAAGTTTGTATGGATGCTATACAGAAAAATGGGCGTGGCGCCTTAGATGACATAAGAAGTGTTCTTACCCTATTTGCATTAAATATATTCATAAAAAATACGTATTTTCCTACAAAATATCGAAAAAAGTGGTAAGTTTGTATGGGGGCTATATCTGAAAATGGGCTTGGCAACATTCTTTTGATATTGGATGCCATTAGAGGTATATTTACCCTACATTGTAGTAAAAGCATTCATAAATAATAACTATTTTCATACAAAAAATCTAAAAAAGAGGTAAGTTTGTTTGGGAGCTATATCTAAAAATGGGCGTGACACCTTGGTTCTGATATACAAACTAACTAGGAGCACAAAAGCTTAAGTTTAAAATTTCAGGTCAACATCTTTAAAACTTTCCGAGTAACAGCCATCGCAACAGACAGACGGACATGGCTAAATCGATTCGTCTCATCGAGCTGATCAATAATATATATACTTTATGGGGTCTCCGATGTCTCCTTCAATGGGTTGCAAACTTTCGGACAAACTGAATATACCCGTTTACACTTTGTGTAACGGGTATAAAAATGCCCACAGTAGTAGACCTTGAGAATGATCTAATGGCAAGATAATTGGGATTGCTTCAAAAAATAAATCGTTCTTCCGGGCTGGTATCTGAAAGAAGAGAAAATGTGGTGACTAACTATGAAAAGTAAAATAGAAGTTCCGTATACCTTAAAAAAAAACTTTTTTTCTAAAAGCAAAATGAATTCAATCAAATGAAATGTATCAGTACACGAAAATCATAAATAATATAAAAAAAAAATATTAATAAAGAAAACAAAATAAAAATGTAAAAATTCAATACATTGCCTAACGAAGCGAAAAATTTATTGTATATGCCCAAGAGCTCTTTAGCGAAGAAACAAAAGAGACTACGGCTCAAGAACAGGAAGTAAAAACAGTATAAGATGATGTAGTAAAAGAAGCAAAATAAATGAATAATAATAATAATAAAAAAAAAGGAAGAAAAAAAACTAGGCCAAAATGAAAAGCGCAAGTCAGCAAAGAGGTCAGTTGGGGTCAAATTATTTGCATTTTATTTTGAAAGCAGTTTGACAGCGACACCCTCTTTAAAAGGCAAAGACAAGAAAAAGATAAAAAAAGAACCAAAAAACCAATTTGAATGCCTATTGGCAATTTATAGTAACAAAACTATACAAAAGCAGCGTACGTAAGCGTACGTATGCAACAATCGAAAGTCAAATCGAATGACAAATAATCTGAGATGTTTAAAAAAAAAAAAATAGAATAAAATAAAAAAATGCAAAGAAAAGAAAAACCCCAAGACATTTTAAGTGCAAAAAGTTCACTAAACTTTCAACTTGTAATTTGTCATGATGCCAGGCAATAGCTGTGTAGACAGACAGACGAACAGATGTACAGATACAAAAAGTATCTATTGAATGTGAAGCGATACATATCATGGCAAAGAACGCGAAAATGGGGACAGCGTATGAAAACAATACCAGACAGTAAAGAAAAATAAAATCACAAAAAAAAGAACGTAGAACAATCTGTCTGCCTGTCTGTCTTTTTGCATATCTGACAGCATGTATCTATTTAGATACATATGTGTATCTTGTATCTTGTATCTTTGGCAATGGTCAAAGCAATAAATAAGCATTTCCTATGCATTTTAAACGTCATTGTTCTTTTACGTTGCGTGTGAGATACGTAACATTTAAAATGATTTAAAATGATTTCAATTTGAATTTTATAGCTTTTATCTTTCAGATATAAACACTGGCAGCACACATATGTTCATTTACTTAATATAATAAATAATTTTAAAAGTGTTGCTTTTTATAAGCACATTTTTTGTGGTTGACATTTGTAGCTTTTCAATTAAATTATTTATTTAGCAAAATACAAATGCGTGGGCTTTGGGAAATACTTTTCACTTTTTATTTTAAAAAATTTATTATTATTTTCATTGCTTGATGTCTACTCCAAATTTTTTGTCACAATTTATATACAAAATTTTGTTTTGTTGTCAGAATTTAAATTTACTTAAATATTCTATGAGATTGTCACAAGGCAGTTGTTTTGAAATGTTTTCATTTTTGGATATTATAAATTATTAAAATGTAGATTTTTATTGTTTTTGACAGAAAAAAAAAAATGGAAAAAAGAGAAAATAAATTGTTACTTTGACTCTTGTTGTCTTGCATGAAATCTATATATATAAAAATGCATGTATGTTTCTATGTCTACTCTATACGTTGAAACCGTCCAACCGATGAGCCCCAAACCGTTTAAATTTGAAAGAAAACAATGCAAGTAAAGTTTAAGACCATTAAAACAATGTATTAGACACATTCGGTTCATTTAAGAAGTCGATTTTCTAATTTTCCCATACAAAAATGTTTTGCTTTTTTTTTCCTCACAGAATTGAATCTTTTGGACTACCCAATCAGTGTTTTTAATTTGTTTTGTTTAAAAGTAAGAAAAGCAACAGTAGAATCATTAAAGTTTACATACAAAATGCAGGAAAGGCTAGTATCATATAAAGCTTTAAAAAGTTTCTTTGTATTAAAACATCGTTGGCTGACTTCATACCACATATTGGAGGCAAAAAGAGGCAAAGATCAGTTCTATAACCATAAGTCGATTTTGAGGAGGCTTTCGAAAGTGTTGACCGAATTTGTTTATGAGCTGCTTTACGCAGAAGGAATGGGCTCTTCGACATCCAAAGCGTAGTACGTCAAGGTTGCATCCTCTCAACAATTTTGTTTCTAACAGTAATAGGGAATTTTTTGTTATCGGCGCTTTAGACTCTCACGAACACCGGACTATGATGGACGATGTCTGGTAAACTCCAGCATCTTTTTCCACTGGCCTAAAAATCAACACGCGGAAAACACCAACCCTTAGGCTCAGTATTACGGGACCGACAACGAGTAGAGTTGTAATCGATGGGCAAAAAATCGAGAAGGTTGAGACAGCGTCTTTACAGAAGAAGGCGGCATCCTTGATGTCGACTGTCGGATCAGCAAAGCCTGAGTTGTTTTAGGTATGATCAACGATTTGAGTACAACTCTAAAGGTCAGATTGTTCAAATCTATCGTGCTTTTGTGCCTGAACGGATTTTGCATTTGGAAGGTAACCACAACTATCAACAATAAACTTCAGATGTTTTTTAACTGCTGCTTAAGGCGCACTCTTCAAATTCATTGAAGGGATAGAATTCCCAGTCGGAGGTATACAGTAGGGATAACATCGAGCCGCTCAGCTGAAGGATCATGCACCAGATTGGAATTCTCTTTATGGTAGCGGTCGAAGAAGAGGATTTCCAAGAGAAACATGGAGGAGTACAGAGTCAAGGTAGCGACGAGAACGATTTCATATACCAGGGTGGAGTCAATTTGCAGCACTTGCTGAGAACATGACGTGGTGGAGAGCAGCTATTGACGCCCTATGACAAAGAAGATTTTGGTGGTTTGGTTTGATTCGACCAGATCTACAATCTCCACGACAAGACTTTCAGCTATTTGAATTTTTTTTAATGGTTATTTCGTATCCACTGATAAAATTATTGGAACCTCGGGGAAGAATTTTCTCAAATTCCTTAAAAACTCTGAGTCGATTTCCTAATATATGGTTGGGCTAGATTTATTGACAGAGGTTCGATGCTTTATTATGCCATAGTTTCTGCTTTCATTTTGTGGAAAATGGTTCTAAAGTTTACCTTGGCCAATTGTTTTTATCTTGAAAGTACGCACTATACCCTACGCGTGGCTCTTTATGTTTGTGGTTATGATATATCCTTTATATGGCATTTAAGTTTTATTTATATAAAGGATTACAAGTTGTGGATAACAGCAGTAATGACATGCAATGAGTGCCTTAAGGCAATCTTCAATAATCATTTGCCTGGTATTTTTATACTCATCACACATAATGTAATTGGGTAATAGTAGCTTGCAATGTATTAAAGACTCCATAAAGCATATAAAAACATTCTTGATCTACTCGGCGAGTGGAAGCGATAAGCCAAGGCTGTCTGTTTGTTTGTTGAAGATGTTGTCCTGAACCGTCAAACAAGAGATTTTTCTTCCAATTTTAAGTATAGCTTCTACACAAAATTTTCGCCTATTTTCGAGTTTTTATAATTTTTATATTGGCTAAAAACATTTATATTATCAATTCATATATACCATAAGCTAACGATTTGATGAGGAAGGGGCCCGATAGCATATAGCCACCATACAAATTTTCTGTTTTTTTTTCTAAGAAAATTATACAGCCAACAAAAAAAAAAAAAAACAAGGAAAAACGTAAACTTCGGTGGAACCGAAGCTGAAATACCCGGTACACTTAACTTTTAATAGTTTATATGTTCACTAGGCGCTTAGATTAAATTTCACGATGAATTTGATCAAATTTGTATGGAGGCTTTTTGTAATATTAGCCCGATCTTTACCATATCGATTGAACTGACATTAGAATTGATTTTACCAAATTTTAATTGAATTCATTCAGAAAAAATAATGTTTTCTTATAAAAAATTCGAAAATGGGAAGTAAATTTGTATGGGGGCTATAACTAAAAATGGGCGTGGCGTCTTGGTTTTGACCCTGGATGAAAAAAAAAATGTTTTACCCAATTGGGAGCGAGTACATTCATAAATAATTACTATTTTTAAACAAACAAGGAAAAACGTTTACTTCGGTGGAACCGAAGCATAAATACCCGCCACACGAATCTTTGAATAGTTTATGTGGGATCATCAGTGGCTTATATACATTTATAAATATATAGACGAAAAAAATTAATTTTTCATACAAAAGTGCAAAAAAAAAAATCGGTGAGTTTGTATTAGGGGTTATACATAAAAATGGGAGTGGCATCTTGGTTTTGGAATTGGATGATATAGAAGTGTTTTTACCCAATTTGGAGTAAATAAATTCATAAATAATACCAATTTTTATTCAAAAATTCGAAAATGGGCGGTAAATTTGTATGGGGGCTACACCTAAAAATGGGCGTGGTACTTTGTTTTTTATATCGGATTTCGTTAGAAGTGTTTTTATTCAATTTTGAGTGAATATATTCATAAATAATACCTAATTTCATACAAAAATTCGAAAATGTGCGGTAAATTTGTATGGGGGCTATACCTAGGAATGGGCGTGGCACCTTGGATTCGACTTTGGATGACATAAGAAGAGTTTTTACCCAATTTGGAGTGAATATATGCATAAATAATACCTATTTTAATACAAAAATTTAAAAATTTTTGGTAAGTTTGTATGGGGGGCTACACCTAAAATGGGCGTGGCAACTTGGTTTTAACATACAAAGTAGTCGTTGCCGAGAAAAGCTTAAGTTCCAAATTTCGGCGTAATATCTATGTATCTTCATCAAAAAAAATGCGTAGAAGTAAACAGACAGACAGACAGAACAGACGGACAGACGGACAGACAGACGGACAGACAGACGGACATGGCTAAATCGATTCGTCTCATCAAGCTGATCAAGAATATATATACTTTATGGGGTCTACGACGTCTCCTTCAATGCGTTACAAACTTTCCGACAAACTGAATATACCCTTCACACTATGTGTGGCGGGTATAAAAATCGAAAAAAATCGATAAGTTTTTATGGGGGCTATACCTAAAAATGGGCGTGGCACTCTCATTTTCGAACTTAACCAAGTCGTTGCCGAGAAAAAGCTTAAGTTTAAAAATTCAGTTCAATATCTTTAAAACTAACCGAATGAATCACATAGCAACAAACAGACGGACAGACGGACGGGCAGGGCTAGATCGATTCGTCTCATCGAGCTGATCAAGAATATATATACTTTATGGGGTCTCCGATGCCTCCTTCAATGCGTTACAAACTTTTGGACAAACTGAATATACCCCTTTACACTATGTGTAACGGGTATAAAAACGATATTTCTTAGGTATTTTGGGTGTCTGAAAAATTGGTTCCCGTTTTCTTTTTAGCCTCAAAAAATAGTTTGGTTGAAAGAAATTGTTCCTGTATACTGTTTTCTCAGTAGCGGTGACGTGCGTTGCACAGCAAAAAACGCTATTATAGTCATTTGTATGCACGTATTTTGTAAAGGGCTTCCCCACTATGAACAATAGGATTTGAAATTAAAAAAACAATAATTTTGAACAAAACTAGTGCGTGATACCTTTATTTGACTTATGCGATTTATGATTTAAACAAAATTCAGGTGACCACCACATCTTTTCTTGCACTTGTTTATACGATCCTTCAAATTTTCGATGACTCGGTTCAACCTTTCCGCTAGAATAGTAGCAATAGTGGCTCGAATTTTGGGCTCAAGCTCATCAATTGTTGCTGGTTTGTTGGCATAGCTCCAAAGAAAATAGTCCAATGGTGTTAAGTCACTCGATCTTGGTGGCCAGTTGTTGGGGCTGTTCACGCAATAAACTTATCAAGATGGCCGCTATCAACAAAATCCTATCCTTCCTGTTGGGAAACACTGTAATTTTAATTATAAAAAATGTATGCTCTGGTCGCTCAATACGAATCTGAAACGAATATAAACCGTTCTTTGCATTTTTCGTTCCATGTTTTTTCTTGTGTGCTTTAGTGTGTCAACTGCGCCTCTAGGTAAATTGGAGAGGTGATTTATCTGCAACTGGTAAAAGGCTTCAATATTTGTTTTTGCATAAATTCGAAATTTTAAGATTTATATTAAAATCAATTAATTAATTAAGTCAATATCTTCTGGCTTACAAATTTCCACATATTTAAACTAATTGCAATCTTATGAAAACACAAATTGACCTTTTTATTTAATACTAAGCTGCTGCAAATAGTTTGCAATTGAAAACATTTAATCATACACTTCATTGAAAATCTGTTTGCTTTTACCATAGTTTCCATAGCCATATATAAATTCTTATTGTACTGAGATGTGCCATTTAATATGCAATACAAATTTATCTTAATGCAAAACTACATATATAGTACATATGTATCTTTGTATCTTTCAATATGCAAACAACTGACGACAATAAATATATCCTGTAACATATTTGCTCATTGAAAGATACTTTAATACGTTTACATGCAGCGCAGATACTCGTACACAGATACGCAGATACATTCATGTTGCTCATGCATAGCATGTTTGGGCGTTTATAGTAGGCGTATTTGACTTTGTATTTGTTTATTGTTGTTGTTTTGCAAAGTAATAAACATCATGTAGATGATGCAGACGGACGGACAGACAGACATTCACATTGTATATTATGTATACGCACTGTTGTCCTCGCACACATTTCTTTTATGCTTTTTTAATAAGAAAATTTACTGCAGCCACACACAGAAAGTAGCTTTAAATTAAATTTTTATGGAATTGTTAGTGCTCTTTATTAGGTTTTCTTCTTCTTCTTCATTTGAGGCATCATGTACGCATTTATGTGCTTTTGTGTATTAGCGAAGCTTTTTTTATGATTTATAGACTTTTACTTTGCTATTTTGGGCATTTGTAGATCTGTGCCTGGTTTTCTATTTTATTTATGTGCAATTTGTGTTTTATAAATTAAAAAATAAATAAATAGAAATTAAATTAAATGGCAAATTTATATAGAAATTACAGGCACACACCTTTTTTATTTGATTTTAAGTCTATTATTTGTTTTGATTTTTTTTTATTTTGTGTTTAAATTGCGCAATAAAGTGTGACGAGTTTTTAGAATTTTCACTTGTTGCGATTTTCCATTTGCAGTCATAAATTTTTAAGCGCAAAAGTACGTTTAAAGCGTTCCACGTGTTTCGCATTTGTTTGGAAAACTTGTTGCTGAGTCATTTTAATTTTGTATTCGTATTAAAACCCGGCTTTGTTTAGGAATTTTACCTACATGTTTTGGAAAAAAAATGTAGGTAAATATGGAAGTTTTAACTTGTATGGTCTCCGAGATATTCGTTTTCATACGACAGCCGGACGGACAGCCGGACGGACAGCCAGACATATGTAGCTAGTTCGACATCCGTTTTACTGCTGATCAAGAATATATATACTTTATAGGGTGCATCTAGCCTTTACCCTTTTACCCTTAGCGTACAGGGTATAAAAACTTCCTGATGCGGTTCTACTAAATACTGCGTTCAACCCTACAAGGGACGTTGCTAATGAAGGAAAACCCCTGCAAATAGAAGGGTTTCCTTACTTAGTCCAAACATAAATAAGAGTAAGTGTCTGTAGGACTATTTTCCTTCCAGAAATTGAGGATTGTGTCTTATTAGAATGGCTTTCATCTGTTTAGCCTAAGCGAACATACTCGTACTGAAGATTTTTGGTTATGTTATGAATAGTTTCTTGAATTTAGCAGCAGATGCTTTAAAGAAAACCGAATCAGAGAAGTATTTATTAGGGCAATGTTTCGGTTCAGTGGTTCACAATGCTTTTGAACCGCTAGATCGGTTCACAAACCTGTTTTTAGTGATGATCGAACCATGGTTTGGTTCGGTCTAAAGGGTTCAAGTAATGCATATGGTAAAAAAATTTTTGCCTCACACAAACTCTTAAAATTTTTCTATTTTATATGATATGTATAATATTTGTGATTGTGTAAAAATTCAGCAATCTCGAGCTGAGTTACTTACATTTTCTGATGAAATCATCGTACTAACGCTCTCCACCGATCCCAACGTGATCACATTTACGAGTACTTGTATTAACGTTTTCAACATTTTCACATATGCTAATTTGTCTTAATCTCAAGCAACATCCTCACTTATGTAAATTTAAGAATGTTATAATATTTTATATAAGGATCTCTTAAAGAAATGGAGAACCGGTTCGAACCGTTTCACTTTCGCTTCTTATATGATTAGGCTTTTGGCTTTAACTTTTTAACCTGTCAACCAATTTACATGAAGTTAGCTGCGTTTGAAAGGTGAGTATATGTGTATATGTGTATGTAAAATCTCTTCAGTACTAGAATTACCTAAGGAAAGTTTTCCTAGACAGTACTGCTAGCGTCGTCGTGAGTGCGAAAGAGAGACTGTTATCATTCGTTTTTTTCTCGATTCTTTCTCTCTTTCGTGTAAGTTTTCGTCCGAGTAGGCGACGCATGCAGAGACTGACAACCCACTGAACGAAAAAGTGAGCATCAAGTGAGAGTTTTTTCTTTATATTTAAAACTTAAACAGGCGCCTTTAAACATAAGGCTTGGCGTTGTGAGTTAAGAGGTCGCGCGACCCCAAATGCTTTGAAGTCAGAGAAGGCTTCGAGTTCGAATCCCGGGCGAGGCAGTGAGTTGAAATTTTAATAAGTTTTTTTTTACTATTGTAATAAAATAAAATATATTTAGAAATTATACGGAACAAAAATAATAAAATGGTTCTAACAAAAAATTATATAACAAATATAATAAAATAATAATAATTGAAAGGGAGAGAGAAGAGCGAGCCCCTAGGATTGTTGTTTGCCGCGATAAAAAATAAAACATTAATAAAATTCATTGTTAAAAGCATATTTTTTTTTATATACATATCGTAAAAATTCCCTATGGATTCCCTAAGGAAAATAGTAAAAAGAACGTTAGGGAGTCCTTAAGAAATTCTCGGCAGAATTCCCTTTGGATTCCCTACCGAGGAATCATTAAGGAATCACTAGTGAATGTTACCTTTCCTCGCTTGTATAAACTCACAATGTTAAATTCCCTAGTGATTTTCATACAAATTCTTTAGTGATTACTTAGGGAAAAGGAATATTCCCTAGTGATTCCCTAGAATTCCTTGAGGAATGGAACTGAAGGGATTTTAAACCAAAAATTCATATAAAACAATAGCTTTCTTGAAAAAAATTCATATAAAACAATAGTTTTCTTGAAAAAAAAAAAAAAATTAAGTTTGATTTGTACAGGGTCTATAAGTTACTATATAGTAACCCGATCGGTTGGCATATTCATAGGATTACAGTAGAAGTGATTTTACCAGATTGGAGTGAATATATTAATAAAGAAGAACTATTAACATACAAAAACTCTAAAATGGGCACTAGGTTTGTATGGGGGGCTATACATAAAAATGGGCGTGGTATCTTGCTTTGGGAATTGGATGCCTATAGAAGTGTTTTTACCGAATCTGTAGTAAGAACAAAGAAAAATAATAACTATTTTCATACAAAAATCCATAAAGCGTTAAGTTTGTATGGGGACTATATCTAAAAATGGGCGTGGTACCTTGCTTCTGTCATAAAAACTGCCTATGATCAAAAAAAGCTTAAGTTTTAAATTTCAGGTCAATATCTCTAAAACTTTCTGAGAAAACGCACTACAACAGGATTGACAGACGGACGGACATGGCTAAATCGATTCGTCTTGTCGAGCTGATCAATAATATATATAATATATATAATATATACTCCGATGCCTCTTTTAATGCGTTACAAAATTTCCGATAAACTGATAATACCTCTCACACTATGTGTGGCGGGTATAAAAAAAAAGATTCGTTAGTTCGCTGACAATATTTTTTCTAAATTTTCTGAAGTTGTACGTGTAATTTTTTTGCAATATTTAAAACTGTTTCAAACTGATTTTCTAGGGCTAATTTACTTTATTTAAAGAAGCTAATATGTAAAACTTTAATAATTAAAACATTTCAATTGCAGTTTTAAGTTTGACCTTTGAAATACACAAAAATTTTAAAATAAAATAAAAATGAAGTTTCTTTTAGTAATTTTTTGGGTTTTTGCTGTTTTATATTCCGGTTCAGCTTTGAAAAACCGTAAGTATTTTTTTCAGTTTTTTTATATTTGTAAGAAAGTGGAAAAGCTTTAGTAGAACGAAATCTTAAGTAGGGACTTTTATAATTAACGCAAAAGTATACAGATGTGGTTCTAAAATCCAAAAAATTGGTCTTAAATCCGAACTGTTTTTACGTTCGAAGTTTAAATACATATATAATCTCCAAATAAACGATAATAAAATGGTGAATTCAACATTTGGTTCCGGATGTTATTAGGAATAATTAGACTTTTCTTAATAAGAAATTGTATAATAAACATTTATTCAAAATTATTGATTGGAAAAATATAATATTTTACAAAAAATGTAATAATTTTTTATTAAACTTTTTTAGCTGATATTTGCGGCTTGCCTCACTCGCAAGATGGCATTAATGGTAGGCTCTGTTGGGCTTCTTTCAAAAAATTTACATATGATAAAGACAATAACAAATGCTTTTCATTTGTTTTTGGCGGCTGTGGTGGCAATAAAAATCAGTTTAACACTTTAAAAGAGTGTAAATCAGTTTGCAAGGAATAAATTTAGTTCAGGTCAAGGATAAGAAACTATTTAAGCCGAAAACTAATAAAGAAAAATGAAAATAAGTTTTGTTGTAATTTCTTTTTTTCTAATAGATCAACCAAACTCTTCACCATGTATATAGAATCTGATTTTGCAAAATGTACAAAAAAATAAAGTACGAAAGATTCGTTAAACTTAAGTGAAAATGTTCATACATAAATTAAAAAAAAACAAAGTTTTTTCGTAAATTTACGAAAGCTTCGTATAATGAACGAAAAAAAAATTAGTAATATAAACGAAAAATATTTTGTAAGTGGAACGAAAGAAAATTCGTTAAATATAGAGTATAGGCAAATATCTTAATTTTGTAAAATGTATTGTACAAAAGTATCACTCTACAATGTACAAAATATTTCGTAGCTCCATTTGACGTAAAATGTTCGTACAATTTTCGAACGTTTTTTTGTTTAATGTTTTGTATGTATTTGATTGACACTTTAGTTGGACCTGTAAAATTCGTTTGCTCATTTACAGAAGATGATATCGGACAAATGTCCGCCAACAGTTTTCATCAGTTTTTGTAGCATATCTCTGGGAATATTTCGAAGACTTTTTGGATACACCTTTTCAAATGGATCTACCAATGAAAAGATTTAACAAGAAAGAGGTTAAAGCAATAAATATGAATTTAAACAAGAAAAAACGTTAACTTCGGTAGAACCGAAGCTTAAATACCCGTCACACGAATCTTTAAAGAGTTTATGTGTAATCATCAGTGGTCACCTAAGTTTACACACAATATTAATTTAAAATTTTGAGCTTAAAATACAGATATGTATAACAACATATTTCTCGAATATATCTGGAAACGGGCGGTAAGGTTGTATGGAAGAAACACCTGAAAATGGGCGTGGCACCATGATATTGGAAGAGTTTTTACCCAATATGGAGTAAATACATGAATAAATAATAACCATTTTCATACAAAAAATCGAAAATGGTCCGAAAGTTTGTATGGGGGCTATACCAAAAAAATGGGCGTGGCACATCTGATTTGACATTGGATGACATTAGAATGTTTTTAGCCAAATTGGAGTGAATATATGCATAAATAATTAGTATTTTTTTTACAAAAAATCGGAAAAATCGGAAAAAATGGAAAGTTTATATGGGGGCTATGCCTAAAAGAGGGCGTGGCATTTTGGTTTTGACACTGGATGACAAAAGAAATGTTTTTACACAATTGGGAGCGAATACATTCATAAATAATTACAATTTTTATACAAAAAATCGGAAAAAAACGGTAAGTTTGTATGGGGGCTATACCTAAAAATGGGCGTGGCACTCTAATTCTCGAACTCATAATAGTCGTTGCCGAGAAAAGCTTAAGTTTCAAATTTCGGCGTAATATCTAAATATCTTCATCAAAAAATTGCGAAGAAATAAACAGACAGACGGACAGACAGACGGACATGGCTAAATCGATTCGTCTCATCGAGCTGATCAAGAATATATATACTTTATGGGGTCTACGACGTCTCCTTCAATGCGTTACAAACTTTCCGACAAACTGAATATACCCTTCACACTATGTGTGCCGGGTATAAAAACAAAAATGCTCCTGGATATGCACTGATTACAGGAAAGGTAAGAAAATAGCTTTCGGATTTATTTTTAACACCATTATATGCTGTGAGTATATCCCAGGGCAGTGAAAAACAACGCAAATTGTACTAACTCTAAAGCCTGGTAAATCACTAGAGTCTGTGTCGTCGTACAGGCCAATAAGTAGTTCTATAATTAATTTTCAAGGTGTTTGAAAAGCTTCTACGTACGAGTTTTGAACTTATTTCTTGACGTCTCACAAGTTTTTGACAGAGTTTGGAATACTGTTAGGATTTTCAAATATATATATCTGAGTATACACACACAAAATTTCAAGTCGATCCGACGAATATTTTCGAAGTTATAGACACATTAGTGAAGGCGCGCCGAGAGATCTCGCAGTGTTTTCAAAACTTTAAACGCGTTTTTCTTGAAACGGTGTTTTCAAAGTCGGTGAGCAAGATTTCTCAGAAACGGCTGAACCGATCGGTCTGAAATTTTTACACAAGCTTCTTAACTATATTTTTTAGTAATTAATCGAAGGATTTCCCCATCCGATGAAAATGTCTTATTTTTTTTAAAGAATTAAAGAGCCGAATTTTGGTCAAAAATCGAACCTTTTGCTTTGAGTAGTCGCCATTTTGTCAATAAATTTTTTTTGATAATTCCTTCGATTAATCACTAGATTATTTATTATATTAATAAAATCTATTTTGATTTTGCACTTTAGATGATCCAGTCCAGAGATATCGTGCTCACCGCAAGAGGCCTTTTTTTTTGCGGACCTCTGCAAAATTGGCAATATCAATGTTCCCGATAATTATTTTTGGCAATAAAAAATATGTGAATATAGTTTAAGGTTGTCATAATATACCTGCCAAGTTTCAAATCAATAAACCAAATAGTTTGCTTAGAAAAAATTTTTGAAAAAATGCCTATTTTTCGACCTCCTAACTGTATATAACCCCTTAAATAATATATATTTTTATACAAAAATTCGAAAAGGGGCGTAAAGTTTGTATGAGGGCTATACATCAGAGTGGGCGTGGCAACCTGAATTTAACATACAAACAACCTACGACTGAGAAAAGCTTAAGTCTCGAGTTTCAGCTCAATATCTTTAGAACTGTGCGAATGAATCGCAACAGACAGACGGACAGACAGACAGACGGACGGACATGGCTAGACCAATTCGTCGTATATCATATACTTTATGGGGTCTCCGAAGCCTCCTTTAATGCGTTACAAACTTTCCGACAAACTGATAATACCCTTCACACTATGTATGGCGGGTATAAAAATCTATTTAACAAATTGGAGCAATCGAATATGAGGCTTCATAAATTTAACTCATGGATTAGGTTAATCGGTTGACTTAAAAGTTACACATAGACCAATACTGTTCTTAGTGATGCCTTTGGAAACATATTCATATCTTAGTGATGCCTTTGGAGGAGGTCGCTCAGAAGTTTTAATAATCCGGTAATATTGCTTCTAATTTGGCAAAAGTCCGAAATTGATTGAATTCCTACAGGTCACAACTTCTTTTAATGTAGGCTAGTGTGTGCTGAGATTTTGTAACTTTTCTTAGCTAAAGAGTTGGTATTCCATGGTTTCCACGGTTCTCCGCTTCGTACATTTCCAACAAAGCTATCTTCCATATTACTATATAATATCCGTAGATAATATAGAATATATAAATAGTTTACCGAGTACTCATCTAGATCGTTCTAACAAACAGTAACTATTTTTCTAAATAGACAAACTATGTTATATAATAGTTTAAATTATAAAGCAATGCAAAAATGTAAGAGAAAAAAAAAAAAAAACAAAAACAAGAGTAAAAAATTATTGCATTACTAAGCAACCTTGAACTTGATATTAGATACAGTAAACAGGTTATTTAATTATTTCTTCTTCTTTTCTTGTCAAGTTGTATCTAGATACTTTTGTATCTGTGTGTGAATGTTTGTTACATTTTGTGCAGAGCGGCATACGCTGTGATTTTTTAATTGTTTTAATAACCACGCTATAAATTGCTAAACAAATTAAAATACTAATAGCAAATCAAATACAATAAAATGTGAAACATTTTCATTATCTTTGCTTTAATTTAAGTGTTTGACAGCACACACAGCAACACATGAGTTATTCACGATTTTAATGCACGAGCGAATCCAATTGAATGTAAATTGAGTTTTATACTTGGATTGGATTAGATTTCATTGGTTGCATAGCATTACATTTTTCTTGATTCATATGAAATACTTCTAATTTATTTAATTAAAATGATTTAAACATTTAATTGCAACAAAGTTTAAAAAGTTTAAAATATGCTAAAAAGTTTTTTGAAATATGAGATATTTTTCATTATTCAGAGTCATTATTTTCGGATAATTATTTTGTTACAATTAAAAGTATGCTATAATTAATTAATGCAAAATAATATCAGATTACATTTGCTCTTAATTGCAGCATACTTTTTTGGGTATAAAAAAAATTAAATTTTTAAGTTTTTTTTTTGGCAGCTTAGAAAGTACATTTTCGTGGTAAATAGGATAAAATATTTTGTTGGGTATATTAAGTTTGTGCTAATGTAAGTAACAGACAAAAAGAAGGCTAGATAAACCCTATAAAGTATTTATATTCTTGATCAGCATTGGAAGGGTCGCAATACATATGTCTGTCCGTCTGTACTAGGTATAGATTATCTCGGAGACTATAAGAGATAGGGTCACCATATTTAAAACTTAAGCTCTTCTAAGCTGTAAGTGCGTTGCCGGTTTTTTTTTGCCTTTTTGGGGTCCCCCAACCCGAATTTGGTGTTTGAAAACGCCTGGTTTTTTTGCCTTGGGTCCCACAATGGTTTTGAAGATTGTTTTTATTCTAGGAAGTTCAAAATTAATATAAATTATAGGATAGGACCTGAAGTAGACCAAAAAAAAAAAAAAAAAAAAAAAAACAGTTACTACGACATACTAACATTTTTGTTTAAAAGTAGTGTTGTTCCTTTAAGAGTAGACCAAAAAAAAAAAAAAAAAACAGTTACTACGCATACTAAACATTTTTTGTTTAAAGCCGTAAGTAGTTGGGTTATAGAGCTTCGACTAAGCCTCTTCGATAAATCTCATAACAAAATTTTCCGAAAATTGATTTGATCTTTATCAGTGGATAGAAAATAAACATTAAGTTGTATAAGCAATTGCTTGAGTCTGGCATTCATAAAAGAAGATGTTACTTAGTAGCATTGCCAATAATAAGCCAAGTTGTATATGGTTGCGCCATGTGAGCAGCATATCTCGGTAAATTTCTAAGTATTTGGCACTACCAGCTTAAGGTAGCTTTTCATATGTTATAATGACTTAATTAACCTGTCACACATAGTATGACATATTCCCAGAGATACGCTGCAAAAGCTGATGGAAACTGTTGGCGGACATTTGCCCGATATCATCTTCTGTAAATGTCCATCGACTTGTACAGGTCCAAATGAAATGTGAATCAAATACATACAAAACATGTATGTATCTGATTGACACTTTCGTAGCTTAAATGGAGCTACGAAATATTTTGTACATTGTACAAACAGCTTTTGTACAATACGAAAATCTTGATTTTACAAAATTAAGATATTCGTTTATAGTCTACATTTAACAAATTTTTTTAGTTCTACTTACAAAAATTTTTCGTTTATATTACAAATTTTTTTCGTTCATTATACGAAACTTCGTAAATATAACGAAAAAACTATGTTTTTTTATACCCTCCACACATAGAGTGAAGGGTATTATCAGTTGGTCGGAAAGTTTGTAACGCATTAATTTCTGTGAATACAATAGGGTACTTATGAGTACTACTGTGAATACAAATGAGTACTTATAAGTACTACAGTGAATACAAATGAGTACTTATGAATACTACTGTGAATACAAATGAGTACATTTGAGTACTACTATGAATTAAAATTTAGTTCTTATAAGTGTAAATATAAATGAGTACAAATGAGTACTACTGTTAATACAAATGAGTACTTATGATTTTTTACTGTGAATACAACTGAGTACTTTCAGTACTACTGTAAATACAAATGAGTACTTTTAAATACTATTGTGAATACAAATTAGTACTTTGAGTACTACTGTGAATACAAATGAGTACTTATGACTACTAATGAATACTAATGTGAATATACAAATGAGTACTACTGTGAATACAGCTGAGTACTACTGTGAGTACAAATGATAACTACTGTGAATACAACTGAGTACTACTGTGAATTCAACTGGATACTAATGTGAATAAAACTGAGTAACTTTAAGTACAACTGAGTAGTATTTGCGAATACTACTACTTTGATAAAACTGTGTACTACTGCGAATACAGATTCATAATACTGTGATTATCACTACTGTGATCATATTGGGGTATCTCATTGGGACTATCATATTCATAATCTATTCTAAATTTAGAATTCCTAGAATAAGGATCGAAGAAGTTTTTATGCCAAAAACCTTAAGTTTTGGGGTTGATTTGTAAATTTGTAAAATGGGGGCTATTGAAAAACAGTTTGTAAATGACCACTTGACGGCTCAGGTTAGTCTAAGTTTCAAAAATGATGGTCTTATCTCTCATAGTCTCCGAGAAAATAGTTTTCAAGCGCCAGACAGAAGGACAGACGGTCAGACAGACATGAATATATCGACTCATCTATTATTGCCAATCAAGAATATACATATATACTTTATAGGGTCTTCCATGCGCCCCTCTGTTTGTTACATACATTTGCACAAACTTGTTAAGGACTCCCGGTTTTCCCTGGTCAAAGGCTGGTATAGCTAAGCATTTCATAAAGTGTTCTTAGCTCTCAAGAGCTGATGGTGGTGAAGAAAATTGTAAAAGTCTTCCACGCTGCTACACTATGTGGTCACATCAAATTCGTTAGACTTAAAATTAAATTTTGGGATATAACAAAAGAGATTTGAAGATATCACAGAAATCTTTTTTCAACAAATTTAAAGCAACCTTTTCGAAATATTTCTCAAAAATAAAAGAAGAAAATGTTATACTCCAAATTTTAAATTCAAAATGATTGCATTTTAAATCAAATCCTTATAATAAAAATAATCTTTAAAAAAATAATTATAATGAACCCACAGAATAATCCACATACATCCAAGACAACACATGAGCCATTTCATTTAATTGTTATTGATAATACCGGCGCCAGAACAAATAAGTAAGTAAAACTATTCAAACTCGTGATTAAATTAAAATGTTTGTAGAATTTTCGATAGAAATAGCTGCTCGTGTACCGAAATTCTAACATCTCCGGAAGTATCTGTCTGTTCATCGACCGATAATATGTCTGTAGATCGTTGCATTTGTAAAGATATGAAACATAAATTAATCTTTATGAATTTGGATCGTATGCTAGCAAGATTGCCTGATTTGGAGGTGGATAAGCTAAATCATAAATTTATTGGCTTAACACTGGAACAACTGGAAAAATTTGAAGGAAAAGAAGCGAATAAAGATGAAGTGCAAAGTAGGCGTCCATCGGCGACATTTGCTGTAGCGGGAAATGAAGTTGTGGAAAAGAAAAATCAAAATAAATTAATATAAATTTATAAAACACTTCCGCTGTTGTTTTTTTATTGCAGATAATTATAATATTTTTAAATGGAATTTCCCCTTTGGAAAAATACACGTGAATATCTTACAGAAACCAGTTACCACTGAGATGCGCCTGCAATAAAATTCTTTGTGTTTTTTAATTAAATCTATAAAACAAAAAAACAAAGAAATATAAAAATAATTGCAGCTGTATAAAATTTGCAAGATGCTGCATCGTTGTATGAAATTATAATTCATATTCAATGCAATTACAAAGATCGGAATATTATTTAAATTGTTTGAGAATAAATCGTGAATTAGAGCCACAAACAATTTCTGTTTCTGTAGTTATTCACTTGGTGCGATTAAATCATTTTGTAAAATGCAGATGCATATATACTAAACAGGAATAGCGATATTTCTAGAATTCAAAAGAAACTCGTTTTTATTGAAGTGAAAATTTGAACTTCGATAGAGATGAATCTTTTATACTCTTTACATAAATCAAGCCGTAACTATAATTCAAGTTCAAAATTCCGAGACTTGTTTTGACCAGTAGTATGGGCACCCCTTTTTAAATCTGAGTTAGAAAGATGCGTTCTTCAAATAAAATATTTTTTCATCTTTTTCTTTACAGATCCTGAGCTACTGTTTTGAACTGCAGCTATTCTTCTAAAACGATTTAGCTAAAAGTCTGGAAGTGATAGAAAGTTATATTTTTCGAAGCGAAGAAAAGATTTTTACAATATTTGGAAGCAGAGAATAATGGGGTCATATTACCTGTGTACGGAATTCAGCCATATCTTTTGAATGAGGAGAAGTAGAGTCTTGAAATTTGGTATGGTAAAAAATATATTTGAAGAGTTTCTGGACTTGTTTTAAGTATGGCAACTTCATAATACCCCCCTTGAAGAACCCCACTCCTTATTTGCGAAGAACTCGGACAGCCACTTTACACCACCAAGGGCGTTCGCAATGGACAGGAACAAGTGGTAATCACTTGGCGCTATGTCCAGGCTATATGGTAAAATGCGATTAAACTTCCCATCCGAGCTCCTGTAGCGTCTGACTAGTCACCAAAGACGTGTGTTGCCTGGCGTTGCTCTGGTGGAACACTACACCCTTCCTGTTGGCCAATTCTGGACGCTTCAGGCCGATCGCCTGCTTTAAGCGGTGTAGTTGTTCGCAGTATGTTAGATGGTAGAATTAGGCGTCCGGCCATATGGAAGCAGCTCATAATGGATGATTCCCTTCCAATCCCACCAAACACACAGCAAAACCTTTCTGGCCGTCAATCCCGGCTTGGCCACTGTTTAGGATGATTTACCGACCTTCGACCACGACCATTTCGCTTGATATTGTTGTATGTGATCCATTTTTCGTCGCCAGTCACCATCCGCATCAAAAATGGGTCGAGTTCGTTCCGTTTCAGCAGCATATCGCAGATTCGGTTCAGAGGTTTTTGTCAAATCATGCGGCTTTTATCTCCCTGGATGTCTCATGCGCCCTTGGTTGTCGGTTTGTCGTCAAGGTCTTCTGCGGCTGGTTTTTCTGGTGGCGTTTTCGCCTGCTCCATCTCCTGGCGTGTCTCTGCTTTCCTTTGATCGGTTTCATCGTCAAGGTCTTCTCCGGCTGTTTTCCGTGGTTTCTCTCTCTCTCGAACGTCGAACTGTTTCTCGCTGGTCGAAATGATAGAGTACCATCACCCAAAACACCATTAATCTCACGGAACGTTTCTCTAGCGGATTTGGATTCTAACGAAGGAAAACTTCAAAATAGTGCGATTTTCGGCGTTAGTGAACTCCCTAATAACCTTTGAACGCGTATCCCCCACTCCTCATACTTCTTTTGAACACAGTATCCAAACATCATGCATAGCGTCGTTTTGTAGGTTATATACCTTTCAAATGATGTATAGTATTGCCCGATACGAGCTCTGTAGCGCTGTAGCCGTGAAATTCAAAAGACAAAAAGATGGGAAAGGGAGATATTTGATAACCTTATATTTATAGGCTATGAAAAATCTACTAATAACATATTTGATCCATGCATCTTGCATGGGAAATATTACGAAAGGCAGATTTTGAAAACTTTAAGCCTTTTCTGAAGCCAAACACATTACCGGAACTCTTGAATGGAAATTTTTTCTTAATATTTCCTCAAAATTCCTTAAAATTCGTCTTAAAATATTTCCCCTCACAAAATAGACCTCTAATCCTTAAAAACACCTTTTAATCTATGGGGAAACTCCATAATAAAGCAACACTGAGTTCGCTAAACGTTTTATTGTAAATAGCAAGTCTTCTAGATTTTGATCTACAGTTATTTTTCTTAAACTTTCCAAATATTTCGATAGCCCTTAATGGAAGGCAATAGAACACTGGAGGACACTTTCAAAATCTTGACTCATGGTTAAAAAACAGATTTTCTCTCTTTTTTCACTTACGTGGCAATAATCCAGTCAAGTTCGAATCGATCTTTTATTTTTTTAACCAATTTTTTGATAGAAAATACCTAAACCTTTCGTAGTATACAATATATGTGTACAGGGTCCGCCATCAAACATTTTTTTTTGAACTAGTGGTTATTTCGAGTGTGGCAACACTGATGTCACATCTGATTGGACAGAAAGTTAGTTTTATCCTTCCGCTGAACGAAAATGGTTGTGTATACGATTGAGGAACGCGTTAAAATAGTGCAGTTTTACTTTGAAAATTATGGTAATGAAAATTACGCACGGAAATGAGCCGAACAGAAGCACCGTCCGCTCCGTATGTGCGCTTTGTTTTGAAAAATTGAGAGAAACCGGCACAATTATTGATAAACCAACGCGTGAGAAACCAAAAACAGTGCGTACTGCCGATAATATCGCTGCTGAAGCCGAGTGTGCGTGAGGCGCCGGAACATCAGTGAAGCGTCGCTCTCAACAATTGGACATTTCCACGACGTCCCTTAGGCGAATTTTGAAAAAAGACCTTGGTATGACACCGTACAAAGTTCAATTGGTTCAAGAATTGAAGCCACGAGACCATCCGATGCGGATGAACCGTTTTGTTTTTATTGCATTTAAAAAAAAAAAAGTTACGTGGCGGACCCTGTATATAATATTATGCCACTTTAGATGTACTGGTCGAAAGGTAAAGGTATATTCTTTTTTAAAACTGTTTAAAAAATAAATTTTTATTCGTATTTGACTGAGTTATCGTCACATAAATAAAAAGGAGACAAGAATAAGTTATTTAACCAGATTTTGGGAGTGTTTCCCAGACCTAAAACCCGTACTATAAGAATTCCCAGCTATTTTTTAAAAATAAAATTTAAACACGGGAAAAACAATCAGGTAGATTTGTAGATCTCGGCACGGTGTTGACATCATGTGGAATCACAGTGGGTCACTCTTGGCCTGTTTATATTTTTTTCTTAAACTTATTCCATTAATGACTCGATCTTCTTATAGTGTTTGTATTTATACAAAGTAATCTTAAAATTTCTTGAGAATAATCTTCGCTTTAAATGATTGCATTGCATTTACATAATTTTGCGCTGATATCCACAACACTTTTGTCTAATTTTAAACTTATTTACACAAATGATGCATAAGATTCAAAAAAAAAAAAATAAGGAGAAAATGTATATCAAAGTTGTATGATTTTAAATTATTAAAGAAAGTACTTTGGGTGCCAAAAAAGCGGGCGTTTTGTAGGCGCAATTGCGCGCATAATTGAAAAAGTGTGTCGACAATTTATGATATATGTAGCTGTCGGCAA
Source organism: Leucophenga varia (assembly GCA_018903435.1). Taxonomy (NCBI): domain Eukaryota; kingdom Metazoa; phylum Arthropoda; class Insecta; order Diptera; family Drosophilidae; genus Leucophenga; species Leucophenga varia. Next base: position 62,007 of record JAEIFJ010000027.1, read on the forward strand.
CTTCTTTAGATGGCAAAAGATTGCGGCATGACTTTTGTCGGTGTTGACAGTCAAAAAAAAAAAAAAAAATAAAACGTGCGAAAATATTTGAAATTATGATGAGGCATTAAGCTTTCAAACGTAGTTAAAGGAAGAAAAGTTTAACAAGAAGAAAAGAAGAACAAAGGATGTATTCTTATTTAACTGTTTATACACTGCATTCTTAGTGTAAAAGGGTATATTATATTTGAGAAGTTGTTTGTAATTTTTTAGTTAGAAATACTACAGATATCTTAAGGACGAAGACGAGCTGATACTTATGAGTGCTGAAAATTCATTAATAAGATTTAGGAATATAACTAGATTCAAAATTATTGAATTCTTTAATAAAAGGAAAGAACTTTTCGGAGCATTCTACCAGAGAATATAAGAAATGTTTTTTTCCGAGCATTTGCTTAAATTTTTTTGTAAAGAGCGTAACAAGTTATCTCTGAAAGGTTTTAAGTAATGTTTCCCAGTTGAAGTAGGGAACTTGGAGAATTTGAGGAGAAGAATGTGAATGTGTTGTGATGTTTATACCTGCCACACATAGTGTATTTTCATTTTGTCAGAAAGTTTGTAAAGAAGACATTGTAGTCCTACAAAGTTTATTTGTTCTTGATCATGACGAGACGAGTCGATCTAGCCATGTCTTTCTGAATGCCCGTAAAAAACCAAAGTGCCACGCCCATTTAATATACACTCCAAATTAGGTTAAACCAGTTCTAGTGATATGCTATCTATACACTACCGATATGATATTGAACGGGCTACTGTAATAAACAGTCTTCCCAGTGCCCTATATCTCTCAACGAGAAGGCTGAGCAATAGGATATTTGCCTCACATGGGTTTCGGGTCACCAAGATATATTTGTTAGTTGGTGAAGCAGTTAGATTGGCCAAAGAAGGTACAAATTTTGATATTCCTCCTGGGAGAAGTTCGACTGGAATTCCCATGTCCTCTCTGAAGCTGCGAATGAAAGAGGAAATAATCAGAATGGCAGAGACTAGGTGGACCACAAATCCCAAATGTAATATCTCGAAACTTACGTGGCCAGAGTATAGCACTAAACGAACAGCCCAACTCGTGCGCCATAATAGACAGACCCCTATCCATGATGGTTGCCGCTTTCACGAGATACTGCCTAGTGGGAAGACATGCCGTTCGACTAGGGTTAGCTTCAAATGACTTTTGTAGGAGGAGGAAGAGGAGGAGACAGTAGAACCTTTTCACTGCCTCTGCTCAGCCCTTGGGAGAATAAGGTTTACCGTACTTGGTAGGCCGTTTCTTGATAGTCTGGCGGAGATTGCATCAGTCAAGATTGGTGCAGTAGCCGCCTTCATAAGGAAATCGAGCTGATTCAGTAGGAGGATATAAAAGAAGGATCATATGGTATCACAATGGGCCTTTATGGTCTAGGTGATGTCGCTAGAATTCGCGTCGGCCATTCTAACCTAACCTAATCTAATATACAGTCCCCATACACATACACAAAGTCACATCCCATTTTCAGATATTTTTTAGAAAATTATTGTTCTAAGTATCTGCCTGTTAGATGAACTCTAACAAAGTGATTAGAGTTAGTTGTATCGGATCCTAGACCTATCGGATGCTATCTACGCCAACGATTATCATACATAAGTATGATATGGAAGTTAATAAGTAACTTGTAAGTTAATGTTTTTCCATATTTAGGTATAATGTTTGTAAAGAATGCAAGCTCATATCGCTCAGGAAATTGAGTTATGTTTGTAGTAAAGCCACTGTTTCTCAGGAACTTGGAAAATTTGAGATGAATAAATTTAGCTCCAAATCTAGAAGTGCTACTATGGTGTTCTGAAGAGAAATATAAGTTGATCTTCTAGCAATCATTTTATGAAGAATCCAATATCATATGTGTTCTAGATGTACAGTTATGTAAGGCATTTTTTTATGGTAGAATAAAAAAAACTTGAAAGAACACTTCAAGAGAATAGATTAGGTAAAGTTAGAATGGCCGACGCGAGTGGTCGCTGAGGTCACTTAGGCCAGATAGTCCCATTGTGATACCATATGATCCCTCATTTGTTTCTCCCTACTCGAACCAGATCGATTTCCTTATTAAGGTGACTACTGCACCAATCTTGACTGATGCAATCTCCGCCAGACTATCGAGTTAGCCTACCAAGTACGGTAAACCTTATTCTTCCAAGTGCTGGGCAGTGGCAGAGAAAATGTTCTACTGTCTCCTCCTCTTCCTTGTTTCTACAGCTACTACAGAAGTCATTAGATGCTATCTCTAGTCGGACGACATGTTTGCAAATCAGGCAGTGTCCCGTAAAAAGCTCCAACCATCATTGGGCTGTTCGTTTAGTGGTGTATTCTGGCCAAGTAAGTTTCGAGATATTTCCTTTGGGATTTGTGGTCCACCGAATCACTGCTAGTCTCATTATTTCCTCTTTTACTCGTAGCTTCAGAAAGGCCATGGGAATTCCTGTCGAACTCCTCCCAGGAGAAATAACGGAATTTGTACCTTCTCTGGCCAATCTATCTACTTCGCAATAACCCATAGAAACTTGGTGACTCCGGAACCCATGTGAGGCAAATATCTCATTGCTCAGCCATCTCACTGAGAAGTGTGCGGCACTGGGAGGTAAAAGATAATAACTTTAATTTCTATAAGAGAAAGAAAAATATTTCCTTATTTTTGAGCTATTATTTTTGTAAAGAATACAATTTTATACCGCTGCTAGATTTTGTAGTATGTTTGTTGTAAAGCCAATATTTTCCAGGTTAAAGGAATATTTGAGAATAATTAATTTTGGTCAAAATCGAGAAGAGATAGAATGTTTTATGTGTTCTGTTTTCTGAGTTCCAGCTATAATTCTGGAAATGACTGCAGCTTCCTATTCTACTTTTTATTATAGTCATTAAAAAGTAGCTCACGCACGAAATAATATGATTTCCAGATACATTTGTGATACGAAAAGCGACCCTTAGTCTATTTACAGTGTAACTTATAGTCGCGCACACTTAACAGCAACGTACGTTCTTTGCTTTATATGAATTTAGTAACATGCACGCACATTTAAATTGAGTTTATTGCCACAAAAATTGTCTTCAGCAAAAAAAAAAAAAAGAAAAGATACAAACACGCAAAGCCGAATGCCTTGGTGTACTTTCACTTTTCATTATTGTGCAAGTACCTTAAAGAACGCAAAAAAAAGAAGAGAAAAAACGTGTTAAAATGTTATAAAAATAATAAGAACAAATGAAGAACACATTTAAGAATTTTTATGCTTTATGAACTGAAGCCAGGCATACCACAGCGTTGTATAAGCCAACATCTTAATCATAATAAATATGGTAAGAATAACTGCAAGATATAATTTTATATGAAACGAAATGTTTAAGTTAACAAACTAAACCAGCGTATAAAGACAATGAAACGTACTTAAGAGTAAAAGATACGCAGTTACTAAATAAATCTTAAGATACTTTTTTTCTTATTTTTTTACCAAATCAAAATCTTGAGATACTTTTTTTTTGTATCTCATCAACTGATTATATTTCTTTGTTTTAATACGAAATATATTATTTTGTTAATACTCAAACGCTTAGCATGCATTTTATGAGCTTTGTGCAAGAAATAAGATATTCTAACTGATAGATACGCGTTACTATAAGATTGCTCTGTGGTAATTCCATTTGCTGAAAGCATTGTTTTCCGTTTGCTGTGCTCGAGCAGCAGCAGAAATTGAATTTCAGCTTAACGCGACGCTTATCTAATGTATTCGTCTTATCAAAAGAAATGTTGTTGCCCTTTCGACTTGTCGCCAAACACAACCAACCAATCTTCATGATGCAGAAGAAACATAGCATTTCGGTTTCAGCTGAACGAAGCAGATAAAGTGTCTGAAATGAAACAAAAAGAAGAAAAAAAATCAACTTAAAATTTAGGCGTTTTTTTTATGTGGTGCCGACTAAGTACAATAGCTACTTAAGTAAATGTAATGTATCGCTGTGGTCAGTAAAGTATCTGCTTCAAAAGTATCTGCATCTAAAGTATCTGCTTTGAAAGTATCTCATATATCAGTCTACCATTATTGAAATTCATGCTTAAAGCTAAAATATTTCGTCACTTGTTCTTGTAGCTGCATTTATTTATTTTTATTTTTGTTGTTGTTAGTTTACACAGAAGTTTTCATTGATAAGAAAAAAAAATATCTTAAAGTTGCTGCTTGAGTCAATGGCATTTGCGTTGCAGAAAAGAGACAGCCTACTTAAGTTTGAATAAATAAATGAACTAAATTTTTTTCCAGTTTTTTTTTTTTCGCAAAAAACAAATAAAAATACTTTGTACAATGAAATCATTTTAGCGTAACTTTTCGATTACGTGCTTCTTGTTGTGAAACATCTTGTTTTGTATGTTCTTGCACTTGTTTCAATTTATTTATTTATTTATTTCGTTTTATATGCCACTTTGTTACGTTTACTCATGCTTTAAGTGATAAAAATACTAAAGAAAAAAAAAAAACATTCTTTCGGAAATTCACGGCTCATGTTTACACGTGTACTTCATGAGGCAGGCAGGCACTCATTCAGTCATTCATTTACACAAGAAAAAACAATTCCAGTAGTAAGAAACTTTTGTGCTGATAAGCCAATTACACACATCTCAAACACCATTTTTTTGGGGTTTAGTAAGTATCTCAAAGATAAATGTATCTTTTAATAGTTGTGCAATGCGCTTATGAAATACATTTTTGCGTAATTATGCTGTGAGTTAGTTGCATGAGTTTTAAGTCCAAAAATCCCAAACAAATAAACATGACTCATATTTAAAGAAAAAAATTTTATATAAAATAAAATTGAATTATAGCACGTGCGATTAATAATTTACATATTTATTATGTTTTTTTTTTCTTTTATAATTTATGAATTGTTGCAATTTCATTTGTATTTTTATTGAGTTGTATACACAATCCAATTTTATTTGTAATGCAAGAGTATTTTATGTGTCTGACAAAAACCACAAAAAAAAATAAATATATACATTTATATTTTTAATTTAAATATTAAATAGTTTGACTTTTGCAAAAACGTGATTGAGCGTAAATAAAAAAAAATAAATTTATATATATAAATAAAATAATACATAAAGACAAATGAATGCATCATATTTAATGTTGAAAGCTTTAAAAATAAGAAAGTTTTTATACAAAAATTTAAAAATATGCATTGTTTGTGAGCAATATTTAAAAGTACACAGAGCGACAAGAAAAACCAAGCACACTGTACTTATATCATGCACATTCGTACTCAAAAGTAAGATTAGCTGAGATTTTTGAAAACAATTCCTTGCTCAGTTGAGTCCAATATGGTGGCCCTATCACTTATAGACTCCGAAACAAACTTACGACAAACAGCCGCATGGACGGACTGACGGATGGACAGACCAAACTATATCGACTATCCATTGAATGCTGATCAAGAATATGTGTACAGTATAGGGTCTATCATGCATTTGTCTGTCTAAAAAAATACATTCGAACAAACTTTATATACCCATTTACTCTTCCGGTTTAGGGTACAAAAAAAAAAAAAAAAAATACTAATAAATAAAACTTGGTTTAAGTACATTTCGATACTTTTTTAAGAATGTTTGTGCTTATAACAAGAACAAATTTATCTCGGTTTGAGAACAAATTGTATTGGGACCCTGAATTAATAAATATCGTTGCACATAAGAGGTCGCCATTAATACATGAAACAATATTCTAATTTCCAAATTTTTACCACAGAAACCAATTGTTTATGAGCATCTTTTGCACTCATTGTCTTTTGATTGAACGTAAACAATAACAATAACAATTTAAATATAATATATCGAAATTTGTACCGAATATAGTTTTTTTGAGGGACGTTCTTTTTCATTACTATAATATAAAGAAAGCGCAAAAAGTCATGGATTTTGTCCGAACAGCACACAACAAGCTTCGCAAAGCCAAATATTCATCGCATGAAGCTTTTTGCCCTGTATTTGGTGGGACCAGCGTGGCATAATCTACTACGAGCTTCTCCAACCGAATGAAACGATTACGGGGGAACTTTATCGTATACAACTTATGCGTTTGAGCCGCGAACTAAAGCAATATCGGCCCGAATACGAGAAAGGTACGACAAAGTGACTTTGCACTTTGTAGAATGGAAAGTCCTACACCACAAGCTATATTCTCCAGACTTCGCTTCTTCCGATTAACACCTCTTCCGATCGATTAGTCATCGCATAGCCGAGCAGCAGTGCACTTATTATAAATATAGCCAAAAATGCGTCGACTCATGGATTGCCTCAAAAGACGAGTAGTTCTTCCGACAAGGTATACGCAAATTGTCCGAAAGATTAGAGAGGAAGTAGTAGCTAGCGATGGACAATACTTTGAATAATATATTTTCAACCACTTTTGCACAATAAACTCGTCAAATTATAAAAAAAAAAAATACGGTCATTGTTAATTCAAGGTCCCAATACTTGCGTTAAGACCTGCCACCCAGTAAAATTTATGCATGAACTTATTGTGTATTTTTTGTTAAAAAATAATAATCAAATGAAAGTCATTTGTTTGAGAACATTCGTTTTTATATCAAGAACTTTTGTTCTTATATCAAGAACATTCGTTTTTTATATCAAGAACTTTCGTTCTTATATGAAGAATATTCGTTTTTATTCCAAGAACATTCGATCTAATATCAAGAACATTCGTTCTTATTTCAAGAACATTCGTTCTTATTTCAAGAACATTCGTTCTTATATTAAAATCATTTGGTCTTATACCAAGAATTACACAGAATATCATGTTTTTTTGTTTTTTTGATAGAAGACTGGTTTCCGATGTATATGTATGCTTTGAATACGATTCTCCAAATGCCCATCGCGTTTTCGAGAAAAGTAGGCATAGACCCCGAAAATCTCAATATAAGCACATTGTGCTTGATAAAAACCCCAATAGGAACAATCGTGCTCGATCTCGTATGTTCTTAAAACAAGTATAATCGTTCTTAAGTTTCCTAACATCATTTTTCCCGCTGTGTGAGCTCAATATTGTTTGTAAGGAATAATTGGGTTTTCTTCGTAAAATTGTCTCATTTGATCCAAGGTTTGATTACCAGTACCATTAAAGTTCCGACATGACCCTATCAAAATTTTGTGTGTAAAATGGGTAATATAAGTTTGTTGTAAAGACATCAAAAACCCCATAAAGTAAGTATATAGTGCTGATCAGCTTATCATGACATATCAATCTAGTCATATTCGTCTATCTATCTGTCCGTTTATTTATTGGTACAAGTTTCATAAGTCCAGTTTTAGAGATATTTTGTTTAAATATCCATTTTATATACAAACCAATTTATATCTTCAGCTGAAATTTTTTTTAAAAATTCATTTTTAAAATTTCTCTCTTCCAAACAAATTCCAATTAAGTTAAGTGTAAATTATGCATTCCATTATCACCAAAAATAAAAAAAATGTTTATAATGCAATAAATACCCAAAAAATATATATAAGAAAGCTCATAACAAGTAAATAAACATAAGAATGACTTCAAAGCGCAAAAGACTTTTAACCAGATTCAAGGTCAAAAACAACTTCTCCCGTTTTTTTTTTGCCACAAAAGATGCGCGTAAGTGCAAATTAAGATGCGATTTAAAAATAATAAAAAAAAAAAAAATAAAAAATATATAAAAATGTTTATAAAACCAAATACACAAAAATTAAGCAGAAATGTTATAATTTATGGCGAAGAGCTAAAATATCTGTTGGCGTTTAATGAGTTTTGTGCGATTTTTTTTTTTGGGGCTTGGTTTGCCCCTAACTCCATTCTTAGACATAAAGCAAGTTTTGAAGATTAAAAAAAATACAAAAAAATTGCTGCAAGTTCATTTGCTTTATACTAATTAATATTTCATTTCAGATACTCATACTAAAATTATTTATATTTCTGCAATAATACAAAAAAAATTGTACTTTGGTTTTCTCTCATTCTTAATTCTTGAATTTTGTTTTTAGTATTTCACGTAAACCAGTTTTTAATAAAATTTAACAAATTTTATGATGCAAATGAACTTTATAACGATTAATTTTATTTAAATCAAAAATATAATAAATAATTCTGCATGCAGATATCGTTTTTATCGGTCTGAAGTTATAGCGATAAACGAAGCCATGAAACTTTTAAAATTATCTAATTTTAGTTCTGAAGAATTGTGAAGAGCAGTCCTAAGGACGGTCGAAAGCCATAACCGAGTATCGCAAATCTTTCATTTAAAAGCTTACCCACAAAAAAAGGACTTATTTGGAATACCCTTAATAAATTGAAAACTCTACCAATGTGCAAAATATCTAGGATTACTTCTGATCTGATCGTCCGTCTATTTTTTTATAAAGAATAAGTCTAAAATAATTGTATTTCCTATTCGAAATTGTTCTGCAAAAAGCTAATTTTGATATTTTCATTTTTTAATGAAAAAAAAAAAAATGTTTTCATCAAAACTGAATATTTTCTTGCCTAAAAGAAGTTTCGGGATTAGACTAATGGTTGGAATATTTTTAAATGTTTCAAAGTTTCAAAACTTTGTGTGAAGAGTATTTGAGATATGGTTCAGCCGAAGTTAAATTTTTTCATGTTTTAAATTAAGTTTTTTTGTTTTGAGAATGCTCGAATATATTGTATATATAGTACTCATCGGGATGAATATACTCCTCGGGATGAGTATATGTACTTCTCCAGATGCGTTTGTGTATATTGACGCCTTCTACGGTTTTTTTATGAGTTTTTGTCACCACTTAGAGTTTTGACACAGCAGGGATGATCTGATGACTTTTGATAGCAATTGGATATTCAAATCTTGCGGATGCCTTTCAAGATCTGCTGTTCCCCACGTAACGACTGTCATTCTTGCTAACGATCCCCTTCGATTTGTTTCACATTTCGCTTGTATACTCTTCGCAATGGAGCCTCCACGGAACCCAAAGACATTTCGAAGAATCTTTCCCTCGACCGCACCTAAAGCCAGACTGTAGTGTGATATTAGGACTGCGATTATCAGCGATTTGTAGAGTGTAACATTCGCCTCATCGAGTTGACCAAGAACATATATATTTTCTGGGGTCTTCGATGCCTTTTTTAACACGTTACAAACTTTCCTATAACTGAATACACCCGTTTACACGATGTACAACGGATATAAACATTTTCTAGTGCACTAATATATATCAAAAAAGATCGACCACCTTGCAATCCACTTGTTGAAGGGTCGCTTGGCTTTGCAATTCACTTGGGGTGCAGAGGGTGGCAATAGCCAATATAAAAGCATCCGCTAAAACTCTTGCGCTGGTGGGTTGCCGACTGGTCGTTCACTGCCACAAGTGGTCGGTGTGGTGGTCAACCACGTAGATGTTACGCCGAACTATAGCAGCATTCTTTCAGCTAAATTGACAATTTAAACACAGAGTTAGAATACACTAAGTGGTATAATTGCATCATGCTTGCAACTATCAAGAAAAATGTTGAGAGAAGTACTCTTATAATATCTTTTTTGGGCTAGTAATAAAATAAAGTTCACTTTTCTTCTCTAACCTCGCTTGAAACTTTGATCTTTCGCACATAATACGTAAACGTTTAAACTTAAATTGTCTTATAATTCACAAACAGTTTTAACATATTTCTATATTAAGTTATATATGCCATATTTATTTTACTATATATTTTTCCTATATTTTTCATTATTTTATTTTTTATAGTTATATTATCAGTCAGTCTCCCATTTCCGAAATTAATGATTTACTTTTCAAATAAATCATTAACTTCCATTTTTTCGCTTTCTATACTGTTTTAAAATTCTGTACAGTCTGCCTTGCATGAGTTCGAAAGAGAAAAAAAAAAAAAACGAAAATGGATTTGTGTGTATTGATCTAAATAAAAATAAATTGACCAAACTATTTAGTACGTATAAAATGAGTCCCTCCCATCTTTTGGTAGAAAAAAAAAAAAAAACATATTTTTTTTTATAAAGATAAGATTTTAATCAATTCGTGCTGTTTCAAATGAATTTTTAAAAGTTTTTTTTTAATAAAAAAAATAATCTTTATTTTATTAGTTACAATTTTAGTACATTTCAGTTAATATAACAAATTTGAATTGTTAAGTTGAGAGAAAAAATGAATATTTTAATTTTATCGCTTTTTGCACTTTTCGCTGCCAGCTCAGCATTGAAAAATCGTGTTTTTAAAAAATAGATCTATAGAAAATAGAATGTCACAGTAGCAAAGACTTTCTCAACTATTCTGTTTCGTATTTAATCATATTGTAATCTCTGATATCTCCGTTTAAGTGAATAAATCTTAAAAAATTAAAATTAATCTTCAAATTATTTATTTCATTAATTATTACATTTACTTGTTTAATTATTTTTAGCTGATATCTGCGGTCAAAAGCACTCTGTGGCTGGTCCTTGTTATGCTTCTATGACCATGTTCACATACGTTCAAGACACTAACATATGCAAAGATTTTATATATGGCGGCTGTCATGGAACTGCAAATCGTTTTTTTAAAACATTACAAGAATGCGAAACAACTTGCAAGGAATAAATCTAAACGAAATTGTGCAACTTTGAATTATTTTATTATATTAATATATCCATTTTTAATATGATATTTTTATAATCTCACAGTCTATAGTTGAATTTAATAAAGCTTCATATTTGGCAATATTTTAAAAGTTAGTGTTTTTGGAGAGAATTACTTCTGTGGGCAAAAAGTAAGGAACATTTTCAATTTAAACTTCGCGGGCTTAACATTTCGGGCTACTTTTTTTTCTTGAATTGGCAGAACTGTTAATAACATCTGATCCAAATTTCATGTCAATGTCATTATTAGTAATATATTTACGTTTGTGTTTACCAAACGATTACAACGATTACGATTACGATTCGATTTTTACAATGTCTGATTAATTTGGTTTGAGAAGTGTCATCAAATTTTGTTTTCTGAATGGAATAAATGAAAAAAAAAATGTTGAAGAAGGCTTACGGAGACCGAGCTCTACCAAAATCAACAAAATATGATTGATATAAATTGTTCAAAGAAGGTTGAGAACATGCTGAAGACGAAAAAATGCAACCAATATCGTTCCTAATCACCGTATTCTCGCCTGATTTAGCTCCGTGTGAAATCTGGCTATTCCAAAACTCAAGAGACCACTCTGGGGAACGGGTTTCGAGTCGATTGAGGAGATAAAAGCTGAATCGAAGAAGGCGCTGATGGATATGCCGGAATGGGACTATTTGGCATGTTTTGAGGATTTTATTTGTTTTGAGTATTTTATCGGGAGGGGATAACTTTAAAAAGGGATGAAATTGATTTACAAGAATAAATAAAGATTTTTCATTTTACGAACAATTTCACTTTGTAAAATGCCCAGAGTAGTGTACTTCGTATTTGTTTACCGAGCCCGAAAAAGCATTGATTAGTGAGAGTAATTATTCGTTTAACATTCAGGCTGATGTTATTGTTTCTGAACGAAATATTTAATCCTGATAATTCACATGGTTCCCATAGGTGTCAACTTTTTTTCAACCTTTTAAAAATATGTTTTTACTTTTCTGATCTGTGCTTGGAGAGTAATAGGGATTATAAATGTATTTAATAGGCAGAAAGAGGCAGAAGAACGGTCTGTCATTATTTCCAACTATTTTTTAAGTTCTTTCCCGGGTCTTCTCTAACCTAGATAGTTGAAGATTTCGGCAACATCGAAATTCAATTCGCCATACTCACAATTGTTCAAATCTTGATGGTCTTTGAATACTTTGGAACTCTTTTTCTCAATCTCCTCGAAAGCCCTGCAGACTGCACGTTGATGTTTATCGCAAATTCAATCTTATGCATCACTTTAAATTGCCTTAAAGAAAAAAAAAAATTTTTTTAATTTAAGTCAACATTTTTGCCACTTAATCAGCTAACGACGCGACGAATTCAGTTAAGGCGCGCACACACACACACACACCTTAAAATAAATGCGCTTAATTTTTATTTATTTAACTCGGTTTAAGTTGCAACCGAAATGCGGCAGTAATGAATAACCACGTCACTATTTTCATCATAATCATCATCATCATCATCATCTCTGGTAGCCATAAAACAAACCATCACGTTACATGTTAACTGGGCCAAGTAAATAAAACGAACAAACGAACAAAAAAATGGCAAGAAGGGTACTCAGCAAATGTTGGAAAAACAAAAACAAATCGCATTAAAGCGACAAGTTTTTCTTTTCTTTTTTTTAATTTCGTTTTCATTGAGTTATTTTTTTGTCTTCTCATTTGCTGCTTCACTTCACTGTTAGCTCTCTCCTTCTTTGCCCTTTTGCACTCCCTTTCTCTGTTACTCTATTTCCATTATGCACCTGCACCTGTGCAAAGTGCTTTTTACTAATTAAACGAAGGCAACGCATGCGTAACTTATGCGCTGCATCGCCACAGTAATTCGATGAACAAGTACGAAGCTCAGATCTACCTCTCAACTCAACTCGCCTCAGACAATTCATCATGCTTATTATTGCTGAATGCCCCACTTGGTATACTCCGTTTTTTTTTTTTTTTCCTTCCCTTCCCCCCGGTGTCTTCCTAAGTGCCACAATGTGGCGCGATTTTTATTTGTTTATTGTTTTGCATGAGGCTGTGTCTGCCCTTCGTGCTTTGTTTAAAATGGGTCAATATGCAATTATTGCAGTTTCGCTTTTAACAAACAAAAAAAATTGTGAATACGAATTATTATTATTATTGTTGTTTTTGCTGTTGTGGTTGGTTGTGTTTCTTTTTTAATTTTTATTATATTTTAAAGGCTCTTGATAAGAGAATATATTGGTTATAACATAATAGCTAATTATTAAGACTATCGGGGAACACTGAAAACACTTCCACTAGAGTTTTGGCTAAACGAGTGTTTTTAATTCCGCTGACCATTTCGACCTAGGAATGCTTAAAAAATTCCTTAAAAAGAAATTTGAAAAATATTGAAAAAAAAGAGTCTTTTAAATTTCTGAATTATTTGCTTTAAAAAAAATAAGCTTTTGGCATGTTTACTTTATTAAAAAGGTATTTTAATGAATACACTTTTAAACCAATAAAAAGGCACATAAAAACCAAAATGCTTCAGTACTGCCATCTTTTACATTTTGAATAGAGTTGCAAGGTTTCATTTTCAGTTTGGCGGGCTGCAAAATTGAAATTTTTTGCAATTATTGAAGTATCGGTGTCTTGGTGTAAATTTTCGAATATGTACAACAAAACATTTGCACCAAAACTACGAGATATCGGTGTCACCCCTGTATATTACTATTGAAAATCTTCTTGGTACATAAATATAAATTTTAGAAGCAAGAATGATATTTAAAAAATTTAATAAGTTTGAATTTCATGTCAAGTTCGATAAAAGTGTTGAGCAATTATTTTAACCTGGAAAATTTCGACAAATGAAGAAAAGAAGGTTAGTTAAGTATTTTTATACCCGCCACACATAGTATGAAGGGTATATTCAGTTTTTCTGAAAGTTTGTAACGCATTAAAAGAGCCACCTTAGACCTTATAAAATATATATATTCTTGATCAGCTCGACGAGACGAATCGATCTAGGCATGTCCGTCTATCCGTCCGTCCGTCTATCCGTCCGTCTGTCCGTCTGTTTGTTTCTGAAACTAAGCTGAAGCTCAGAACTTAAGCTTTTCTCTGTAACGACTAAAACAAGTATGAAAATGAAAGTACCACGCCCATTTTTAGGTATAGTCCCCATACAAACTATTTTTTTTTTTATTATGGAAATAGCTTTTATTCATTAATGTATCCACTCCAAATTGGGTAAAAAATACTTCTAATGTCTTTCAATGTCAAAACTTAGGTGCCACGCCCATTTTTAGATATGGGCCCCATGTGAACTTCCGACCATTTTGTAATTTTTGTGTGAAAATAGTAATTATTTATGAATGTATTCACTTCTGATTGGGTAAAAATACATCTAATATCATCCTTTCTTTACTCTATTGATATTATAAGGATCAGCCCACTATACCATATAGCCCCCAAACAAAGTCACCACACATTTCCCTTTTTTTTTCAGAAAATATTTATTATTCTGCCCTTCAGTTAAAATTTTACCCCATTATTGTGTCTTAACTTTGGTTATATCGGATTATTGACTTCAAGCCATCCCTTCTTCACATTTTACCTAAGCCACTGATGATCATAAATAAACTAAGCCAAGATGTGGCGGGTATTTGAGTTTCGGTTCTACCGAAGTTAACGTTTTTAATTGTTTTACCTTAAAAATACCATGAGCGAAACCCAGGAAAAGCATCGCAATACTATGGGGTCTAGGGTGGTCCAAAAATGTATGGAACATTTTTTTAATAAAATGCCCCCACCCCCTAGAATTGTTCTATATCGAATCGAATAAGAAGATCCGTACTTTTTTTTATCAGATAAAATTTAATTGTGCCGCCAAGCCCCTGAAGTTTCCCATGTTTTATACATTTAGTGCATATTTAGTGTAGAAATTTTGGATGTTCTTCCATGACCATTTATGAAGAGAAACATTGTTATCCGGTTTAAAAAAAAAAATTATTAAATCTATGGAAAAGTGATTTTTTCCCATGTAAAATATATTGGAGACTTCAGGGGCTTGGGTCACCATTAAATATTATCTGAGAAAAAAAATATCGGGTCTTATTTTCGATATAGAACAATCCTTAAGGGTGGGAACATAACATTTTTTTTTTTTGGACTACCCGAATGGGCACTTTATGGTTAAGAAATGGTTTACCGAACATTCAGTTCGCCTGTGTTCGTCACGCTAGGAATCAACGATGTTAATAATTACCAATTGCTGAGATAGTCAACCGAGGTAGCACATTAAATTTTACATTAAATTTTAGACATGAAAGTCAAAGAAGTCATAGTTGATGTTTAAATGCAAATCGGATAAGTTTTGCGCCCTTTAGAACACACCAGAGACTAATCAAAAGTTAGCGCAGTGGGCTTCAATGAAATCAAAGAAGGTAGGTCTGTCAACAAAGTATCAGTAGTAAGAGATGTATATTGTAAAGTTCTCATTTATTGGCTTGCATACGGTAAAACGATTACCGCCAAATATAAATCAGAGCTTTTGAAAATATTTGACATGTAATGCTTGAACTGCTACTCTACTCAGCGTATTATTCAGTTTTAGAAGAAATTCAAGTATTAAGGGTCTTACCCAGCGGGAAAGTCATCAACGAATCGAAAATTGTGTGTTAATGACTTGTCTCTTTCATCGATGACTTACCGACGACAAAACATTGACGACATTTTCATACAAATGTTTTTTCCCATGTAAAATATATTGGAGACTTCAGGGGCTTGGGTCACCATTAAATATTATCTGAGAAAAAAAAATATCGTGTCTTATTTTCGATATAGAATAATCCTTAAGGGTGGGAACATAACATTTTTTTTTTTTGGACTACCCGAATGGGCACTTTATGGTTAAGAAATGGTTTACCGAACATTCAGTTCGCCTGTGTTCGTCACGCTAGGAATCAACGATGTTAATAATTACCAATTGCTGAGATAGTCAACCGAGGTAGCACATTAAATTTTACATTAAATTTTAGACATGAAAGTCAAAGAAGTCATAGTTGATGTTTAAATGCAAATCGGATAAGTTTTGCGCCCTTTAGAACACACCAGAGACTAATCAAAAGTTAGCGCAGTGGGCTTCAATGAAATCAAAGAAGGTAGGTCTGTCAACAAAGTATCAGTAGTAAGAGATGTATATTGTAAAGTTCTCATTTATTGGCTTGCATACGGTAAAACGATTACCGCCAAATATAAATCAGAGCTTTTGAAAATATTTGACATGTAATGCTTGAACTGCTACTCTACTCAGCGTATTATTCAGTTTTAGAAGAAATTCAAGTATTAAGGGTCTTACCCAGCGGGAAAGTCATCAACGAATCGAAAATTGTGTGTTAATGACTTGTCTCTTTCATCGATGACTTACCGACGACAAAACATTGACGACATTTTCATACAAATGTCGCGGTTGTCTTTCATGTCATGTCTTATAAGGCGTCTTGGATGACTTGTCTTGGATGACACGTCTTGAATGGAATATCTTGGATGACATGTCTTGTAAGACGTTTTGATCGACATGTATTGGATGACATGTCCTGTAAGACGTCTTGCAAATCATGTAAAATTTTTTGCAAGACGTCTTGAATGACATGTCTTGTAAGACGTCTTGTGTGTTTGTCATGGGTGACTCGGCTTCTATATCGTTCGACAAGGTGCAATACTGCCATCGACTTAAGTTTTATAAAGCAGTTTATAGTCGATAACATAAGTATTAAAAGTGTAATTCGAGTACTCCTTGTGTATTTTAATAATAAAATCAATACAGGTAAACGTTAAGCCATGCTTACCAGATTGCATTCGCTACAACAAAAGTTTTATACCGAAAAAGACAAAGTAGTTTCAAATTTCCAAGATTTCAATGTAAAACTCATACAATTTTCTTAAAATCCAAAACGAAAAAGTTTTCTTTTCAATTGCTTTGATTCTAACAATCCCAAATGTGCCACAAGACATTTTAGATTTAAGAAATAAAATTTGCAAAACTTTTACGCGCCAGAATGTAAATTGTTTTTTGTTTTTAAATGTAAAACTACTTAAAAACAAAAAAAGCAATAAAAACCAACAACAACAAAAACAAGAACTACAAACTTGCATAATACAAAATATCAAAGCTAAACACATGACAGAACTATCGACTTCTGGCAATCAGCAGGCAGTGTGGCACACATTTGTATAGTTCCAAGAACAAGAATGATATTCATTGTAAGCATTTAGCTTATTAAAAAAAAAAAAAAAAAAAAAAGAGCAAGCAATGAATATGTAGCTACACATGTACGTATCTACTAGATGCAGCACACAAAATGAGCTAACAGATGCGCTGACAGAAGGCAAACAAGCAGAAAACATTGCATGGCAGGCAACTTCTTGCAGCGCCTCGAGCGCGCGCCAATTACTTAATTTAGCAATAAACTGCCACTGCTACTGCTGCTACTGTTGCAGTAGCTTAAGGAACCAAACAGTGAAAGTCTAGGCAATGCAGTCATTTCGCAGAATTCGAGCAATTGCAATTGCAAATGTTGCATAAGAATTTATGAGGCAAGGCGGCAATCTTAAACGACAACGACGATGATGAAGAAAAAAAGAGAAAAAAAAAAAAAAGGTCGTTGTTATGGCTGCGGCTGCAACGGCGGCGGTGGCAGCATCGTATCATTGTCGCTGTTGAGTCGACTACAAAACTAGGTCAGTTTGTTAGTAGCACTAATGGAAGACTAATAAAGTTTCATTTAAAGTGCATTTTGAATGCAAAGTAAAGTGCAAAGCATTTAAGCAAATTTTTTCTATAGATTTTTAGCTTGTAAAAATGGATTTGCGATTTAAAGATACAGCGCAAAAGCTAAAAATATTAATTTCTCAGATACAAGATACAAAAGTGAATACAAAAGTATCTTTAAGATACACTTTTTTTTTTTAAAGATTGTGAGCTTGTAAAAATGGATTTGCGATTTAAAAATGCAGCGCAGAAGATAGAAATATTAATTTTAAAGATACAAGATACAAAAGTATCTATAAGATACAAATTTGCAGCTTAATAGCAAATTTATATCTTATTGACACTTTTTCATTTCAGCTTCAAAACTTTAGAACTTACCTTAACTTTTAATGAGTATCTTAGCAAAACTATTTATTTATATCTTTGTATCTGCAAATTGTATCTCATTAAACTCTAAACTTCAACTTCAACTTTAATTCGTTAAATTGCTATAATTTTTCACCAACAATTCACAGCACAGTAGCTGGCAACAACTTGTTAATTAAATATATAAATAACTAACAGCAGCAGCAACAGCAACAGCAGTAGCAGTCATTTCAAAAATCATTAAATAAGGCGTATAAGGCGGGACCTCATGCATGACTTTAAATATACATATTCACATAGTATCTATCTTTCTAGTTTCGAACATTTTTGACTTTTCACTCTTCATGTGAGCACTGCAACTGCGCGTAAAACATTTTAAGTGTGAATGTGTGTGACTCAGAGATATTTTTGAACTTTGAAAACTTTGAATTATGAAAATTTACTGCATCGAAGACGTCGTCGACGACGACAACATTGCAAATGACTTCATATACAAAAAAGATACTTTGTTCGTGTGTGTGTGTAGCGGCTTTTTGGGTGATTCTGTTTTGGGTAGAATTTTTGTGCGGTTACAAATTACCGCGAGTTTTAGCCTTGAACTTAACCTCAAGCGAGAGACTTTGCCATGCACGCGCACTCTAAAGCATTCAGCTGGGACGAAGTGTAAAGGTTCTTTTTGGGTTTCTTTAGATGTTTTTTTTTTTTTTTTTGTTATTTTATTACGCGGCACTTTTGTTTTTTCTTACTTTTTTCGGTTTTGCATGCATATTGAGGTAATTTTTTCAAAAGTTTGAAATTTTTGCAAAAGTTTAACTTTTTTGGTTTAATTTTTAGCTTGCAAATAAGTTTGAAGTCGTGGAAATATAATATAGAAATTACGTAATGTATATCGTCTCTGAAATTCTAAGAGCGCGAGAAAGATACATTGTCTTTACTCTTTTATACTAGAAAGATTAATAGTGTTAAAAATAAGGAACTCAATGCGTTATATAACATCTTGGTTTGGTTTTCCTATATTTGAAATGCAAAACTGGCAACTTTTTGTTAAATAGGGGAAGTACACCGGTTGCGGCCACCATGTTTTTGGTTCATAATATTTGATTAAATCTGTATTAACCATGCATTTCTGTACTAATAGATACATTGGAAAAAAGAATTGTGTAGCCAGTTGTATCTTTAAAAAAAATTCTAATAAAAATGGAAAAATATGGGAAAATACATTGTCAAATAAACAGAAAATTAAAATTTATTTATTTTCCAACCCTGGAAAAAAAAAAAAATATATGAAAAGTTTTCAAATAAGTCAACATTTTCGTAATCAGAAGCACTTTGTCTGGTACGCTTTTCCGATGGTTTTAAAGGTTTTTGGCGTGCTTAGTTCATAGATTGGTCAGTTTTGTTTCCCGACCATGTTTTGTTTGGGTGAGATACGGCCGTTTGTTAAGCCAGTTGTCGTACTGCGACTAAAAGTAGTGATTTGCGATTTTCTTGTTCCCCAGTAGGGCTGTGTGATTGTTGGAAATAATCGATTGTTGATAATTAGAAAAATAAATCGATTGTTGCTGATAAATCATGATTATTGAAAAATATGTTTTGATATAAGCGAAGACCTTTTTTTTTTTTTGCTTCTCACGTGGATAAAGCTTGCTAATCAATGCCGATACTGTACTCTATCCGCTATCAACCTACTTGATTATTGTTTAAATAATCAGTTGATTAATCAATTATTGATTCTTCAACTAATTGATCACTTGATTATACAAAATAATCGATTGTTCATTGATTAATCGATTAATCACACAGTCCTATTTCCCAGTGAACATGTTTAATTATCGACGATTTTGTGCGAACAGTGCACCTGTACACTAATCGCTGATTGTTTTTCGCGAACTGCGATTTTATCACTGTTTGCAGTCAGTGCGATTTTCTAGTAGCAGTCGCTAATTATATTGCGACTCAAAAATCACTCTTTTTGCCAACACAAGCTAGTAGCGTAGACGCCCATAGAGATTAATCTTCTCTTAACGAAGCAATGCTCTAAGGGGGAAGTAATCACATCTTTGACTTGACTTTCCACCATGGTTCGATGGATTCTATGATGTAGCCGCTTGCAGCGGACCAGCTTCTTGTGAAAATTGATAGGCAGTTCATTGAAGACACTCTCGATGTCGTAAGCACAACTTTCTCACGTCCAACTTCTGGCCAAAGCACATGTATCGCAAGCAGTTTTTACCTTATTTTGCAAAATAGATTGAACAAAATCAGAGTTGCTAAAGAGGTCTTGAACGTACACATATGAAGAGATTCCAGCCCCTTTGAAGCTGGATTCGATGTTTTTGGATGTCAAAGCCAGATCAAAAAAATTGCTGACCTCTACAGGGTCGTATTGTGACAGACCCATGTAAGACTATCATTGTCTCATATATTAAATCATGCCCCTGTTGACATCTCACACTCGTTTTAAGTTCGGAAACTTTTCTGAGCATGCAGATATTGTTTTTCTAATAAAATATGTCATTCAGCCATGTTCCCGTAACTGCAATCGCAAACATTTTGCGATTTACTTTTCAAATCGCAAATTTTGGTGCTCCGGCAATCGCAAGTCGCCAAATAATTCCATTCTCAAAACGCCAGAGTTTGAGTCAGTGAAATGATAGGTAAATGCATAATATTAAATAAAGAAGGTACTGTCGAATATTTAAAAGATTATTATTAATTATTCTGTGGTGTTTATAGAGTTAATCTTTTTACTTATAAATATCTTGGATTCTGAATTAAATTTTTAAATCAAATTTCCTACTCAGGCAAAAATTTAGGCTGCGTTTCCATTAGGCCGCGTTCCGCGTTAGCTTTAAAAACTCGACAAACTCGCGTTAAATCGTATACAAAAAGATAGGCAGTTAGGTATGGGAAAAAGTCGATGAAAACAGCTGACAAAGTAACCGCAAAAAATAAACATTTACATAAAAGCTTCAGCTTCATATATTCAAAGGACGGATTACCTTATCATGCTCGTATTGGACAGCAGTTACTAAAGGAACAAGACCTACATCCATTCGTTATACAAAAAATATGTATTTCAAAAAAAAAAAATTTTTTTAAACCTGTACAATTTTTTTTACTACATAACAAACAAAATCAGCTGTTTTAACTCGAACGCTAACGCTAAAACGCAATGGAAACACCGTTCCGCGTTTTTCGATAAATTGTTAACGCGATAACAAAACGCGGCTCAGTGGAAATGCGGCATTAAAGAGCGGATAATTTAGTCAAAGCTAAAAGAATTTACGATTTGGTTAGACCGATAACCTACAAATTTGTAACCGATAGCAGTTTTTGCCATATACAATGCAAAGAAACGTTTTGGCAATGAAACATAACGTTTGCGTTTGAGGGAGCACGAATAATTTGAAATCGTACGACTAAATCGCAAAATTTTTGCGCTTTTTGAGCAAGGCGGATTACACTGCAGTACTAACAGAAACTAAAACAAGCAAAAACGTTAACTTCTGTAGCACCGAAGTTCAAATACACGCCACAAGAAACTTTAATCATTTTCTTGAAAAAATAAAAAAATGGAAGGTGAGTTTGTATGGGGTATATGTTATAGTGGCCCGATCCTTGTCATATCGGTAGCATATTCATATGATAACAGTAGAAGTGATTTTACACAGATATATCCATAAATAAGAGCTATTCTCATACAAATTCAGAAAAATGGGCACTTGGTTTGTATGGGGGCCATATCAAAAAATGGTCGTGGCACCTTAGATTTGACATTGGATGACATAGTAAATACATGCATAAATAATAAATATCTTCAAACAAAAAATCTAAAAAAAAAAAAAGGGAAGTTTGTATGGGGCCTATATCTAAAAATGGGCGTGGCACTTTGGTTCTGACATACAAACTGCCTAGCACAAAAGCTTAAGTTTAAAATTGCAGTCAATATCTTTAAAACTTTTTGAGAAAAACGCATTGCAATAGACAGACAGACGGACAGACAGACGGACAGACGGACGTGGCTAATTCGATTCGTCTTGTCGAGCTGATCAATAATATATATACTTTATGGGGTCTCCGATTCACACTATGTTTGGCGGGTAGAAAAAATTGTGGAGTTCGAACATTTCCGATTTGAAAAGTAAATCACAAAATTTTAGTGATGTCGAAAATGGCATTTTAGGATTATTTTTTATGTACAAAAAAACTTGATTTAAGCACCTTATCTATTTTTTGAAGCACATGTGATTGTTTCAAGAACCCATTGTTCAAAATTTAACAACGATATTCCTTCATACAGTGTACTGTAGTTCTTGGTACAATGAACGATATTTATTGATACAATTACTAGTTCTTTTGGAAGAAAGATCGATTGTTCTTGACACAAAGAACTATTACTCTTGATACAACAAAACGATTAAAGCAAAGAACGATTGTGCCTTATACAACAAATGATTCTTCTTGATACAAGGAACTGTTGTTCTTGATACAAAAAACGAATATTCTAAAAACAAAGAACGGCTTTTCTTGTTACAAAGAACTATTGTTCATGATACAAAAAAAACGATTTCTTTTTAATACAAAGAACGATTCTTCTTGTTAAAAAATAACTTTCGTTTATATAAAAAATTACGTTTTTTCTTTTTATTAATTTTTATTACGTCTGTTGCCTATATTTGCGTTTATTGATGCAAAACATTCCATATAGTATATGCATATATATATATTTTATTTTTATTTATTTCTACTTAAATTCTTATTTAACGAAAACGTCTGGGTTTGTGGTGCTAATTAAAAAACTCTTTTTATTTGGCAAACAAATAAATGGTTAAAAAAATACATTTTTACTTATATTATTTCTTCAACAATAAAACCGCATTTCGATTAACAAATGTTGCGATATTTAACAACAACAACAACGACAACGGCAAAATTCTATAAGAAACACCAAGTTTGTGAATTTGTTAGACCTTGACCCGTAGCGCATGAGTCAAGTAGCATGAGCTGTTTTATTTTATTATTCTTGTTAATTTTTTTTTTTTTATTTTTGGTTGCAGTGCAAAATTGAAAATAAAAAAATAAATAAAATCATTAGAATTCTAATAAGTATAATGACAAAAAAGAAAAAGAAAAAAAGCGATTCAAACTAATTGAGTTTGGCTATAATTGGTCAAAAGCAAAAACAACAGCAAAAATTGCAAAAACCAAACACAAAACATCAACAATGACAGCAAACGGCAACAAATCCATCAACAACAGCAGCAGCAGCAGTACCAGCTAAACTCTGAATAATCTGAGACAGAAAGCAGCAATTGCTGCTTTTGCCGTTGCTGCTGCTGCTGTAAATCAACAACGAAAAAAAAGATATAAACTGCATGACTTCATCAACGGCAAACAGCAGCAAAAAAATAGTTTGTGTCTTCAATTTGTTAAAAATAATAAATACAACAAGAAAATGCATTTAGTTTTGTTGAAACAAAGTTATATTACACTACAAATATATTTAGAAGCAGAATGTTTTTTTGCAAGAAATTCAGTCCCATTGCAGTTTTTTATACCCGCCACAAATAGTGAGAAGGGTATATTCAGTTTGTCTGAAAGTTTGTAACGCATTGAAGGAGACGTCGTAGACAACATATATTCAATCTAGCCTTGTGTGTCTGTCTGTCCATTTGTCTTTCTGTCCGTCTGTTTATTTCAACGCGATTTACTCGAAGACTACTGGAGATATCTAGCTGAAATTTGAAACTTAAGCTTTTCTTGGGAACGAGAAGTTTGAAAATGAAAGTTCCCCGCTCATTTTTAGGTATAGCCCCCATACAAAATTACCGCCCATTTTTAAATTTTCGTATGAAAATACGAGGAGTGTTCAAAAAGTATCGCGAATTTTGTGTTTTTTCAAAAATTATTTATTTATTCATGAATATCTATTTTGTCCCCTTCAAAGTAATCCCCCTCCCGATAAAATACAACTATGCCAACGTTTTTCCACGTTTTCCAATACTCGAAACATGCCAAATAGTCCCCTTCCGGTATAGCCATCAGCGCCTTCTTCGATTTAGCTTTTATCTCCTCAATCGACACGAAACGCGTTCCTTGAGTTTTGGGAATAGCCAGGAGTCACATGGTGCCAAATCAAGCGAATACGGTGGTTGCGGAACGATATTGGTTGGATTTTTGGCAAAAAAGTCACGAAAAATCAGTGCAGTCAAAAAAAAATCATCGTTTTTGGTACCAATCGAGACTCGACACGTTTGAGGCCCAAAAACATCTTTCAAAATGGTATTAATTGATCCTTTCGATACGCCAATTTCATCAGAAATCTCTCTCATAGTTAATCGACGGTGTGCAAGCACTAATTCTTTTACTTTTTGGGCGCTCTTCGTCGTTCACATCTTTTCGGCCTTCTGAGAAAATTTTGTACCACCGATAAACGTTGCTTCGGTCCAAGGTAGCTTCTCCGTATGCCACAGTCAATATTCGGAATGCATTCGCGCACTTAATTTCGTTTTTCACACAAAATTTGATACAGGTTCTTTTATCCATTTTTTTGAATAGGTAAAAATCGAAGACGATCCAAAACACGTGCAAGCAAAGCAGCTATCAACAATTAAGTGAACATTCAAAATGGCCGAGCTTGTCGGCATAAGTGAAAGACATGAGTACCAACATAACGCCACAAAAAAATCGAAATTCGAATATACGTAACCCGTGAAAATTCAAAATTCGCGATACTTTTTGAACACACCTCGTACGTGTAACGGGTGTATAAGCCTCGATCCAACCGAAGTAACCCTCTTTTCTTGTTCGTTTTAGGATTGTTGCAGTACCAAAATTTAATAAGTACATAAATCATAAAAAAATTTACGATTACGATTATGGGCATGCATGATGCAATTAATTAAGTATTCCACCTCTGTTTGCTTACATATTTTTGACATTGTACAAGAGAGAGTAAGAGAGAAAGAGATAAGTATGTACGCTCTTCACACTACAGTTTGCTTTCCTAGTAAACATAACTCACTAAAAAATATGTAAACAAAATAGAAAGATAGAGAAGAGAGAGAGAGAGATATACGGAATGCTACACCTTATTACAATTGCACCATGGGAGCATGGTTGAAAAAAATAACAAAGAAAAACGGTGGAACGGAAACTTAAATACACGTCACATGAATCATTGAATAGTTTATTTATGATCAATTTGGAATACAATCGATATATATTTGGAATACAATCGATATATACAATCAAAATATAGACAGTATAATGAGTTATATTTCAAGCTAAGGACAGATGTATGGTATCAAAAATTTTCTTTAAAAAAAATAGGAAATTTGGAGGTGAGTCTTTTATAGGCGATATATGTATAATTCTCCGATCCTGTTAATATCAGTAGTGTATACATAGTTTCACATTAAAATCGTTTTTATCTAATTTGGAGTGAATATGTTCAGTAATAAACACTATGTTGATACAAAAATTAGAAAATGTGCGGTAACAAGAAAGAACGCTGAAGTCGAGTATGCTCGACTGCAAGATACCCTGTACCCAAACTTTAAGTTAAGTCCTATCTTCGTAAAAAAACTTATTGAATTGGATTTTCAAACAAAAACTTGAAAAATGGCGTAAATTGTTATGGGATGTGGGGTAGATTTGTATGGGTGGTACCCTTGGGATTAGAGAAAAACCGTTTGTAAGTGCAGACTTGACGGCTCAGGAGAGTCTAAGTTTCAAATATAAAATATAGTCTCCGAGATAATGGTTTTCATATAACAGACAGCATGACGGACGGACAGACGGACAGACATAGCTAGTTCGACTCCCCTTTCAATGCTGATCAAGAATATATACACATAATAGGCTCCTATCTAGCCTCCTTCTGTATGTTACATACATATTACATACTCGCACAAACTTAATATACCCTTTGGCTATAGTGTATAAAAATGGGCGTGGCATTTTAGTTATGACGTTGGTTGACATTAGAAGTTTTTTCATCCAATTTGGAGTGAATAACATAATACAAAAATATGAAAAAAATGGCAGGTTTGTATTGGACTATAAATAAAAATGGGCGTGGCACCATGGTTTTGACATACAAACCACCTAGGACCGGACCAAGCAGAAATAATAAGTATACAAAAACTAAAAAATTGTAAATAAATTTGTACGGGACAAATGCCTTAAATTGGATGTGGCACCTTGATTCTGATATACAAATTGCCAATGACCAAAATTAGCTAAAGTTTTATATTTCAACTTAATAACTTTAAAACTTTCTGAGTAAAATGCATTGGAACAGAAAGAAGGACAGATACACGGACATGGATTAAACTAATCGAGCTGATCAAGAATGAATATACTAAATGGGCCAAGCATACCGATAATATCTATATATAATATCTATATATATATATAAAAATGAATAGCTGTGCATTAACAACGCTAAAACTCGAGAATGACTCGACCGATTTTAATTTTTTTTTTGCTTTGTTGCTCTCATGATATATGTGGTCAGAAAGGAAAAAAATTGGAAAATTTTGACCCGGGCCTAATGGCGGCCTTGAAACCGGAAAAGCCATATCTTTGGAGTGAATTGACGTAGAGACTTGAAATGATTAGAAAACATTTTTAGCATTCAAGGTGTTCAAGGGATTTTCGGAATTTGGACCTGGGACCCAAATGTGGACCCAATATAGATTATTTGACCATTTTTTTTTTATTTTTATTACAGGTGAGCACTTAGACGGGATTTTAGAAAATTTTGACCCGGGGCCTAATGGGAGCCTTGAAAAAAATGTCATACGTTTGGATTGAATAGACGTAGAAACTTGATACTGGGCGCATTTGAATGATGGTTAGTCGTGTTTAGGGATTTCCAAAATTTGAACCCACATTTTTTGAACAATTTATATTTAGCCACCAAAGAGAAGCAAAGAAAAAAAAAAAACGCGAGCAAAGCTGCGGGTACCTGCTAGTTAGTAAATAAAATAAAGTTAAACATACTCTGTGATAATATGTGAAAACAGTTCAAAATCTACGGCTACTTAATTATTAGTTACCTTGGTTGACCAAGCGGTTCTGTGTCTTTTAAGATCTATTGAAAGTTCCTACTAGTTAGATGATCTGATCTAAGCCCAACTGTGGCACAAATCTTAGAATCTTCTTGTCTTTGTTTCATCATCGGATAGAAAGTATTCTCCTATTAGGTGCCAATATGCACTTGCGTTTCCTACATCCGATCAATAGGTTATTGGACAATTTTTTTTTTGTATGTACTGTAACATTGAAAAAAAAACGAAAATGTTCATCGATCTTGAAAGCGAATTTTAAAAAATATTTCAATAATGCTTTTTGAAAGTACGCTCCTAAATCAACATTTTATTATAAATGTGGTCTGTTAAAAAAAGTTGCCTTTTTCTCTCAAACCTAGATCGAATCTTCTAGCCTTTCTGTCGGTAAGTTTGGTTTTATCTCAAATTGGTATTCCCGATGTGACTTTTTTAAAATAAATATTGATTAGTCTAGAAATCAATACAAATACCTACGTTTTTTTTAAATATTATAATTGTGAAATATTACAAACATATAAAAAAACTTAATATAGCTGCTACAACTTCGACTGTAGCGTATAGAATTCATTATACCAACTTAATTTGAATATTTACCGCCACTTGAGCGCACAAACGAAACAAAATTGTTAATAACGAGAACAAGTGGCAACGATATTAATCATACGCAGCGTTCTACAGCTCAGCTTTAATGTTTTTTATACCCGCCACACATAGTGTGAAGGGTATATTCAATTTGTCTGAAAGTTTGTAACGCATTAAAGGAGGCATCGGAGACCCCATAAAGTATATATATTCTTGATCAGCTCGACGAGACGAATCGATCTAGCCATGTCCGTCTGTCCGTCCGTCCGTCCGTCCGTCCGTCTGTTTGTTTCTTCGCAGTTTATTTGGTCAGTTTAAAAGATATTAAGCTGAAATTTAGAACTTAAGCTTTTCTCTCGAACGACTATAACATGTATGGAAATGAAAGTGCCACGCCCATTTTTAGGTATAGTCCCCATACAAAATTACCTTTTTTTTAGGTTATTTGTATGAAAATAGCTTTTATTCATGAATGTATTCACTCCAAATAGGGTAAAAACACTTCTTATGTCTTCTAATGTCAAAACTAACGTGCCACGCCCATTTTTAGGTTTAGCCCCATACAAATTTACCGCCCATTTCGAATTTTTGTATAAAAATATGTATTTTTTATGAATGTATTCACTCAAAATTCAATAAAACACCTCCTATATCATCCAGTTCCAAAACCAGTATGCCACGCCCATTTTTATGTATAGCCCCCATACAAACTTACCGATTATTCCCGAACTTTTGTATGAAAAAGTACATTTATAAATGTGTATAGGCCACTGATGATCGCACAAACTATTCAAAGATTCGTGTGGCGGGTATTTAAGCTTCGGTTCCACCGAAGTTAACGTTTTTCCTTGTTTTTAATGATTTTTTATTATATTTTTTTTTCAAACCTTTATCGATGAACGCGTATCTCGTTACATGCCATGTTCAATTTTCATTTAAATAGGGCTATCAATTTAAATGTTTTGCATCTAAATTAATGCGCATTTACAACGATTTTATATACGAAAGTATCTGTTTATATCTGTAACAATTATAATAGTACGTGAATTTCATGCTATCATTGCGCACACACGATCCGACAATCTTAATTGATTAATTAATTTGCGTAAATACCTTCAACAGCAACTCGAAGCCTAAAAGCACAAAATTTGTTTATTGTTTTTTTTTTTTTTTTGTAATTGTGCTACAAATTAGTGTGATTTATTTTGTGCGGCTTTTAGCCTTCAATTGAATTGTCAAAAAAAAAAAAAATGTTACCATTTATAAATATTTTAAATTAATTTAAGCGGTAAATAGGATATTTAATTATATCAATTAAGACAACTGGCTTCAATTAATTTAATGTCCGAAAGCTTGAAAAGGAACTGGTCTGAATTAACAGTTAAGGTATTCACAACGACTTGCAATAGTGCAATAAGGTAACAATGCATAAGAGGCATTGTGTGCACATTTACACAGAAATTTAATGCAAAATAGATTTTTAGTGTAAGGCTGAGAGTTATCTTCTCTTTAACTTTCACTTAAAATATCATTAGCAGTGTTGTGTCGTTGTCTGTGGAAATTTTTTTTGCATTTTTACAATCTTGCAAAATTGCAAGACCTTTTGAGCACCTCAAAGCCAATCAAGATTCAAACTCTTGAATTAATTCTCCAAATGAAGTCATGCTTTTAATTTTAGTTTTATTAAATCAATTCCGTTTCTGTTTGTCATTGCAATATATAAAATATTCTTCTGATCGATTTGTTAGCTGTCAGACTTCATCTTCAATTTTTTAACTGCTGCTGCGCATTTTGACCAATTTTAGTCATATTCAATTAAAATCTTTCTTAACGATTAATTTATTTTTTTTTTTTTAAATTCTGCTATTGGCAATATAATTATTTCGTTGCTTAAAACGCTTCTTAACATGGGTCAAGGTAGCCAAGGCAACCCATTTCAATTGCTGCCAAATATATTTTAGCCAGGTAAAAACCCCAAATATATAAAAATTAAAGCACAAATTTTATCAGACATTTACCTACCTTTTTATTTTTTATTTTTATTTGCATAAATCTTTTGATGACGCACTTTATTCGACTTTGAATTTCTTCGTTTTAACTTCAAGTTTGGCTTGTACACGTTTTATTAATTTTTTTGTTCTGGATTTTGATTTTAAACATTTATAAAGCATTTAAATTGAATTTTTATGTGTTTTGAAAGGGTTTAGATTTGATTGAAATTGAAAAAATAAGTAAATTCTCTGAATAATTCCATTAGATTCAACGATGCGCCGTTTTTTTTTTCGATTACTTTTGGCCATTTTTTTAGAAATTACATTACTCATTTTCATTCCATTAAATCTCATAAAAGTTCCGTCCGCATCGTCAGAAACATTCGATTTTCACGAGCTTCGCTTGAGGTGTATTTTTTTCCACCAACATCAACAGGAACAGGTTGTTGCTAGGCTCGGATTATACGGTTAATATATAGTTTTGTGTGATTTTTTAAAACATCGATTATAGTCGATTTACGAACAGATTGGTTTTTTTCGATTAATCGATTATTTTGACAGATTTACTGTAAAGAGAAAAGGACAAAATAAATAAATACGCAAAATAAAGAATTAGTTTCTTAAAAACCAAAATAAAAAAGACAAACGTAAACTTCGGTGGAACCGAAGCATAAATCCCGCCACACGAATTTTTGAATAGTTTATGTGTGATCATCAGTGGCTTATATACATTTATAAATATTTAGACGAACAAAATAAATAATTTTTTATACAAAAGTTCAAAAATAATCGGTAAGTTTCTATGGGGCTATACGTAAAAATGGGCGTGGCATCATGATTTTGGAATTGGATGATATAAGAAGTGTTTCTAATCAATTTGGAGTAAATAAGTTCATTAATAATACCAATATTTATTCAAAAATTGGAAAATGGGCGGTAAATTTGTATGGGTGCGGCACCTAAAAATGGGCGTGGTACTTTGTTTTTGATATCGGATGTCGTTAGAAGTGTTTTTATTCAATTTTGAGTGAATATATTCATAAATTATACCTATTTTCATATAAAAATTTGAAAATAGGCAGTAAATTTGTATGGGGGCTATACATAAGAATGGGCGTGGCACCTTGGTTTCGACTTTGAATGACATAAGAAGAGTTTTTACCCAATTTGGAGTGAATACATGCATAAATAATACCTATTTTCATACAAAATTCGAAAATTTTCGGTAAGTTTGTATGGGGCTACACCTAAAAATGGGCGTGGGAACTTGGTTTTAACATAAAAAGTAGTCGTTGCCGAGAAAAAACGATAGCTTCGGTAGAACCGAAGCCCAAATACCTGCCTCACAAAACTTTAATTACTTCATGTACGATCATTATTGACGTAGATTATATTCCTCAAAGGGGTTGGGTGGGGTTATCTCAAGTTTTGCCTCCAATAAGATGCATGTACGCATGTCGCCCGTGTTGATCGGGCGGTCAAGAATACTACCACAGCAGGCTCAGAATGACGAACGAGCCGTCTAGAGAGCGACTCCTGTGAGGTTGGTTGGTGGAATGGTTAAAATACGGCGTAAAACAAAAATAACACTAGTCTAAACAAAAGTACTCCAGGTGTGCAGACACAGATGTGGATTCCTGGAGGATGTGCACCTGGAACGTCCGAACCCTTAACAGGGATGGTGCAATAGATAACTTCAGAGCAGACATTACTGCTATCCAGGAAATGCGATGGACTTGTCACGGCTTCATAAACTTAGCAACATGCGACATCTACTACAGGGACCATGAGAGTCAACATATAATTTGGATGTGGCTTCGTGGTTGGTAATAAACTTAGCAGACTCGTCTCCAGGTTTACATCTGTGAATGAACGTCTCGCCTTGATTCGCATCAGAGCTAAATTTTTTTCTAACCACTTATCACGAATCAGTCTCTGGTTCTCAAAATTGCCGAATTGAAGTATCGGATTCTCATTGTACACTGGCTTAACGCTTCTCGTAATTTATTTACTTATTATCACTATTCTCCAAACACTTCGGAAATGTGTTGATTTTATTGCGATTCAGAAGCGATTCGCAGATGAAAATTTGATTTATGAGGTATTTCTTAGCTACTTGTATCTGGCTTCATTTTAAAGGTGCTACAACTGACTTTACCGATTCTTATGAAACTTTGCGTACTTGTGAAGCATTGAAAAACATTAGATACGTTTTTTAGGTTCCTTAAAAGGCATTTTAAAGATAAAAACGATCTTTTCGGAGTTTTGGATTTTTTGGAAAGACTTTTAAATTTGTGATCCAAGTTTTCCAGTGGTCTCCATTATTATTTACAAAATATTACATTTTTCCAAAGCTTTCTATTTTATTCTTAACTCGATCTCCCTACAAAAAGCTCATATTTTTCTCAAAGTTGGTCATTTATGTGTTACCGATCGCTCTGATGGGTTTCGAGACTATAACTGACTAAAAATATATATTTAATATTCACCATACAAAACGAAGAGTATAAAAAAATCTACATAAAATTCAAATTAAATATGCAATTGTATATTTCAACATTGAAGGTTAAGGTTAATTTCAATTGCAATGCTGAGTCATTTCGCTTATTACGAATCTAAATTTATCTCTGTTTGAATATGCAAAAAAAAAAAAAAACTAAATCTAGATTTTCCCACCTGTTATTCATTCTAGCTTCGTTAATAGTCGTGGTTATGGTTAAATAAAAATTCAGTAAAGCCACGCAGCCAAGCTGAAAAAAAAAATATAGAAAAAAAAGGTTTATACAACTTTGTTGCAATTGCTTGCATAATTAATTATTAAAATTTTCAAATATGTTTGGTTTTTTTTGTTTTATAGTCTTTTAGCTTATAAGTGTGAATAGTATAATTCTCTTATTTTAAATTCTTTTGAATATTCTAAGTATTTTCGCTTGGCCACCCACTTAATTTGCAATTTTACGTAATTTTACTTGTCATCATCATTAGCTAAGCTACAAAAAAAATTGATACTGCAAAAATATATAAAAAAAAATATTTATAGTAAAAAAATCCAAGTATAATTTTATACTAAAATTAATTCAATTGGGTGCTTCAAGTTCAAGGTTGTATATCTGCATTAATAATTAGTTAGATATGCATTAATATTTATATTCTCTTACATATAGTGCCGCGAAAAGTATTTGTATTTTCCTACAGTAATTGTAAAGCATTTAAAGCAGAATAAATATAAGAGATTCCAAAGATTTTTAAGAATTTTTTAAGATTTTTGACTTGAAGCAGAACTTTGTTTACCAGAAGCCACAACTTTTCCTATCTTTAAGGTAGCAACCGGACTTTTGTATCGAGAAAACGAATTGTCTTTGAACGCATTCTTACAATAGTTCCATTTATCATGTCTCCGCTCGGAACAAGTGGTAGAATGAAGTTGAATGAGGTTAGTTTTGAACGACTCTATTCTTTATGCATGGTTTGGGTAAGATGACCCATTAAGGTTCAGAGCTGTTCTATGCTGACAGATTAGCTCCGCAAATAAAAATATTTATAGGCATTTACTACTAGTATATAGGTCACTGGCTAGCCCATGCGCACTAGGCAATCTTTTTAAATTTTTATAAAATGATCTAAGAACGGTTATGGTTTGTGTGAAAATAATCATTCTCTTATTAAGAACGTACGTTCTTATATCAGGAACGATTTATTCTTATAGTAAGAATAATTTGTTTTTAGTAAACGGAATTTAAACAAGAAAATATTAAATTCGATGGATCCGAAGCTTAAATACACGACTCACGAATCTTTGAATAGTTTATGTGTGATGATCAGTGGGTTAGATGGAACTTCGAGGGGGAATGAGAGGGGGTCAGTGGTCGGATAAAACCCAAGTTTAAACACAATATTTAAATCAAATTTTAAGCTAAAAATACAGATAAGTATAACAATATTTTTTTGAATGTATCAGAACTAAGAGGTGAGTTTGTATAGGGCAGTATGTTTTACATATTGGTGGTGCATTCATAGCATGACATTAGATGTGGTTATGTCTAATTTAAGGAGAATACATCTATATATAATATATAACAACTATTTTCATAAAAAAAAAAATGTAAAAAAGGCTGTAAGTTTGTAATTAAAGCTAAATATTCCCGTAATTCCGAAGTAATTCCGTTGAAATATACAGACGGACAGACAGGTGGACATGGCTAGATCGACTCGTCTCATCGATCTGATCAAGAATATATATATATATTAATGCGTTAAAAATTATTCGACATACCCGTTTACACTTTATGTTAAAGGTGTATGTGTGATCTTCAGTGGCTTATATACATTTATAAATATATATTCGAAAATAGTTATTTTTTTTATAAAAAAGATCGAAAATAATCGGTAAGTTTGTATGGGGGCAACACCTTAAAATGGGCAAAACCTTAAAATGGGCAACACCTTGGTTTTGAGATTGAATGACGTTATATCCGTTTTCACTTCAATTTGTTGTAAAAACATTCATAAATAATAACTATTTTCATATAAAAAATCTAAAAAAATGATAAGTTTGTATGGAGGCCATACCTAACAATGGGCGTGGCACCTTGGTTCTGAAATACAAACTGCCTAGGATCAAAAAAAACTAAAGGTGCTATTAGAAAATTTAGCAGATAAGACTATTCGATTTAACTGGATGAAGAAATCAGTCTTTGATTTATTTTTTATGTCCGAAATAAATCGATTTAAACATGTCCTTGAGAGTTAACAAAAAAATCCACCATCTATTTTTTAAAGTTGCACTGGCAGTGAGAAGGGCAAAAAGCGCCAAAATATTTATAAGATATTTCATATTTTTTGTTCTGGAAAAGACTTTGGCGCATTAAACAATTCAAACTACTAACTGCAACGAAATTTTTTACATAAAAATTAATTATAAACCAAATAAATTTTGGCAAAATATTCCAGAAAATCAATTTGAAACAGTTCAAAGTAAATTATAAATAAATTAATTGTATTAATTCGTTTAAAAACAGAAAATGCTATTTGAGTTTTATATAAAACTAATTTACACCTAACTTAGGTGGAACCGAAGCTTTAATACTCGTCTCACGTATTTTGAAATAGTTTATGTGTTATCATTAGTGGCTTAGATAAAATTTCAAGATGGAATAGGAGGGGGTCAATATTGGTATCAAATTTTAAGCTAAAAATACAGATTTTCAAAAAAAAAAAAAAAATCGAAAATAGTCCATAAGTTTGTGTGGGACCTATGCCTAAAAATAGACGTGGCAACTTGATTTTAATATTGAATGATATTAGAAGATAGACAGACGGACATGCTAAGATCGATTTGTCTCGTCGAGCTCCATTTTTATATATACATCCCCGAAACCAGCCACCGTGCTTGACGGTTTGTCGTTTACTAAAAGAAAGTCACAAATGAAAAGTTTAAACAATTGCAGAATATTTTTATTTAAAGTAACATGGTCAGATAAAACAAAGATCAATCGTTTCGAGTCCGACGGACGATCTTGGAATTGAACTAGAGATCCCAAAATCCATTCACCATGTACAATGCGACAAACCTTCAAGCACGGTGGCGGCTCAGTTATGGTTTCGGGGGTGTATACATAAAAATGGAGTTGGTATTGATCGATGGAACAATGCGTAAGGAGCAATATCTAAGCATTCTGCAACAGAATTTAGGAGAAGTCATCGAAAATATGGGTCTTGCTGCTGAAAAATCCATTATTCAGCAGCAAGACCCATAGACAATGACCCGAAAAGATTCCAGTCTATGAAATGGTCACCGCAATTTCCAGACATGAAAATGTATAGAGCCATGTTAAATCGCAGTTTGCGTAATATGGGGTCCCTCCGAGTGGAGTGATGAAGCTGTGGGAGAGGACCAAGGACGTCTGGTACACGATTCCTCCTGAAATGACATAAATGATCTTAAGAAATCAAAAGGGCTGTGGACCCATTATTAAAAAATTTGAAATAAAAATATTTGTTTAAAAATAACCACGGTTCATAACTATAACATTTGACTTTTCTTACTTTTTGCCATGGCATTTCTTTCCCAGCTTATTAAATTACTTCAAAACATTTGGAAAAGAGAGCCAAATATTGCACAAACAAAACAAGATTAAGCATGCATTCAGTAGAAAAAGAAAATACAGGCCGTTGAAGTGAGAACATTGAAATCGTGTTACGGTTTTGCTCGTCAGTGTATACCTAGGATTCATGACAAAAAAAAAATTTGTTGAGTTTATGACCCAATTAAAACTTCTCCAGCATGAAGATTATTATAAAATTTTGAGACACTAACAACGATGAGTTGCGTCCAAAATCTATTCTTCTTGGCTTCAAGAAGAAGTCAAAAGGTCAACAACATTTCTTTGATAAGACGACACAAGACGAATACATTAGATAAGCGCAGACGTTAAGCTAAAATTCAATTTGCTGTCTGCCTGCCACAAGAAATCAAAAACAATGGAAATGTACAAGTCAATTTTTTGTCCACAGCAGCAATATTTGCTGCAGAGCAATCTTATCGCATATAGATTGCCTTAATTACGAATACAAAAAAAAGCAGCTTTCAATTATCGAATTGAGAAATTTAAATAATTGATGACATAAGAAAATTTGTGCTTACGCTTTTGTCTCAATTTTTAGCTAAAAGTATCTACAGCGTTCTTAAGTATCTGCGTATCTTTTTTAGACTTTAATCGTCGCTATACGCTTATCTCTGCTTGAATACTCAAAAACATTTTAACATTTTTTTTGTCTGCTGATGATTTTTACTTTTAGAATTGCTTTGATATTCTTAAGAATAATAAAACTCTTAAATACATTCTCCATTTGTTCTCACTTTTATAACATTTTAACACGTTTTTGACTTCCATAAAACACTCGCAATGTCGAAAAGTAAAAGTTTACCAAAGGCAGCATTCCGTATCTTTTTTTTACTTAAAGCATTTTGTGGCAATAAATGTACGTGTGTGTGTGTGTGTGAGGCACAAGCAAAGGATATCTTGTATCTGCGTTTGTTGTATATGAAAGCTTTATATGACATCATCATTTTTAATACATTTTCGCACGTTTTATTTTTTTGACAGCCGCTGACTGCTTACAGTGTTAGATACTTTTCTTTTTAAATCTGCGCGTAATGCAAATTTTAATCAGTGGAAATGTTTTTTTGTTTTATAATTTATTTTGTTAGAATGCAGATACTTTTTTTGTGTTAAAGATACTTTTTTGTGAAAAGTATCTTTTAAAAAAGTATCTTTAGCAATAAAAAGTATCTTCTAAAGCCTTAATAGATAAATTTCAATTTTTTAAAGCTTTAAAGAAAACGCTTTATTATTTTAAAATTTACTTCATTTTCTCATATTTTCACGCTGAATTTAATGTCGTCTCAAAAGTCATATTAACGACTTTTTCCTTAAAGTTTCTCTTTTTTGTTTTTTTATTATCCGCACAGGTTTTACAATTCCCACGCCTAATTGTAAAACAATAAATATTCGCTGTATTAACGTTCAATGGCATCGAAATTTTACTTTTGAAGTTGCTGCCGACTGCTGCTAACTGACTGGCATACTTCATTGGGGGAATATCGTTAGCGAGCTCATTGTAAAACCATAATCGGCAAAATTAAAGTCATAAATGATTTAAAAATGCAAATTAAGTATAAGCTTCTCAAAAAAAAAAAAATAAATAAAAGGAATAATAAATAAGTAAATAAAAATAGAATCAATTGCAAGAGGGGACAGCGTTAGAAAGCTTTAATAAGCGAAAAGCGCCACAATTGGAATAAAAGAAAATAAGTAGCAAGGAAAGCAATAAGCAACAATTGCCTTGTGGCCATTTGTTTTTTATTTCTATAATTTTTTTTTTTTTTTTTTTTTTTTAATGTAGAAATGTATCTTTTTGTAATATATACAAGAATGACTATTACAGTCGATGGTATAAGATACTCTCTACCCAATCTAAGCGCCTAAACTGAAACTGTTTTTTTTTTTATCTGATTTAGCTTTTTATGCTACCTTTGAAATGTGATTTCCGTTCATAAGCCGGATTTAAGGTAGAGTCAATCCACGGTTTATTAAAAAAACTCTCTCACCTGTACAGATGTGCCACATAAAATCTCTCTTTTGGTTGGTTTCAAGTCTTTTCTATAATTCAATGAAATAATGAATGTAATTCACAATCAGTTTAAGCTACATTTTTAAAAAATAACAAAAATACGGTGTATATTTATTGTTTAAATATTATTATGTTATTTTATGCCATACTGAGAATGGGTCATTTTCCATCTCAATGGAAATATGCCATAATAATAATGTTACTAAAGCCGGGCAAGCCTGAAAGTCAAGTTGATTCATACAGTCCTATAAATTTACTGCCTACATTTTCAAAAATATTCTTTCAAAAGTATTATTGCTGCATCCCAGTTTGGTTTAAGGCATTAACATGGCACTCCAGAACAAGTCCATAGAGTTGTACATCACATCCTAGACACTTATGAAGAGAAGCGTTACAGTTCCTCTGTTATTTAACTACAGCTCATTTTCTCGTCCTAAGAAGACCAATAAGAAAGACTTTCTTATCCAGGCGGTGTTTCCAGGTAGCAGTAAAGGATGTTAACTCGACGATACAACCAATACGTGCTGGAGTACCTTAAGGTAGTGTACTGAGCCGAACTCTTTACACTCTATATACTGCAGACATGTCTAAACCGGTGGGCGATCAGATGTTGCTGGCTACATACGCTGACGATATGGTAATTATGGCGAATTCAAGATGCCCTGTTAAAGCTTCAGAACACCTTCAAGAGTTTTTGGACCTTTTTCTTAATTGGGCTAATCGTTGGAACATTGCACGTTCACGCTAAAAAAAGAGGCTTTTGCCCTGCAATCACACTCAAGAATGTAAATATCCCTCAAGTTAACTTCGTCAAATATTTGGGAATGGTTTTAAAAAAAACGGCTAACTTGGCGCAACCACATAAAAAACAGAAAAAAAAATAAAAATAACAAAAATACGCTGTATATTTATTGTTTAAATATTGTATGAACTAAATGTGAACTATTGGGTGCGCAACTAAATAATTTCGTATTTGTTACTAACTTCATATCTATTTATGTAGTCAA
Source organism: Leucophenga varia (assembly GCA_018903435.1). Lineage (NCBI taxonomy): Eukaryota > Metazoa > Arthropoda > Insecta > Diptera > Drosophilidae > Leucophenga > Leucophenga varia. Next base: position 100,601 of record JAEIFJ010000027.1, read on the forward strand.
TATTTTGACAGTGACAGCTATTCTATGTTAAAGCGCGCCAAAAAAATCAAGAACATTTGATATGTCACAGTGAATATTAGTAAACACACAAATTTTTTTTATTACAGTCAAAATGTCAAGTTACGTTCCAGCAAAACAGCATTTGCGGGGAGGTTTGCTTTTGTTCTTCAATTTAAAGAAAAGTGCAACAGAAGTACATCGTTTACTCTCAGAAGCTTATCCTGAATATGCTCCAGAGGTTAGAGTATGTCAGCAGTGGTTTGCACGATTTAAAAGTGGTGATTTTAAAACAGAAGACAAAGAGCGACCAGGTCCATCAAAAAAGTTTGAAGACGAAGACTTGGAGGCATTACTCGATCAAGATTCATGTCAAACTCAAGAAGAACTTGGAAAAACATTGGAAGTCACTCGACAAGCCATTTCTAAACGTTTAAAAGCAGCTGGATACATTCACAAACAAAGAAATTGGGTGCCACACGAATTAAAGCCGAGAGACGTTGAGAGACGATTTTGCATGTCTGAAATGCTGCTTAATCGCCACAAAAAGAAATCGTTTTGCATCGTATTGTCACTGGCGATGAAAAGTGGATTCATTACGACAACCTAAGCGTAAAAGATCATATGTGAAGCCAGGCCAACCAGTCAAATCGACACCAAAGCCGAATATTCATGGTTTGAAGGTAATGCTCTGTATTTGGTGGGATCAGAAGGGTGTGCTGTACTATGAGCTGGTAAAATCGGGCCAGACAATCACGGGAGAGCTATACAGGCAACAATTGATACGTTTGAAGCAAGCAATAGCCGTAAAACGGCCAGAATGGGCGACCAGACACGAAAAATTGTTTTTCCATCATGACAATGCTCGGCCGCATGTTGCAGTACCGGTCAAAAATTATTTGGAAAATGCTGGATGGGAAATTCTACCTCACCAGCCTTATAGCCCAGACATAGCTCCTTCTGATTACCACTTGTTTCGGTCGATGCAGAATCACCTTTCTGGAATACGGTTCACCAATGTTGAAGGTATTAAAAAATGGCTTGATGATTTTCTCGTCGCAAAAGATGAGAAGTTTTTTTTGGGATGGAATCCATAAATTGCCTGAAAGATGGGAAAAAGTTACCGCTTCCGATGGACAATATTTTGAATAAAAATATTTTTTCACATTCATACTTAAATAAATGGTTTTTTAACAAAAAAATACGAAATTATTTAGTTGCGCACCCGATATATTCAATATTTCTTTGGATTTTAGAGGGACTTAAAATTAATCAAAAGAGATTTTGTGTGACAACCCTGAAAATAATAAAGAGCCTCGTAAAGGTCCATTCAAAAAATGGAGGTTTTTAATCACCTCAATTTTTGATATTTTTTGTACACTAAATAGTTAGTTGAGATGGCCCAATTATCCATGCTAAATTTTAAGCATTATTTTGGAAATGACACAAAAAAGTAAAAAGTTTTACTTTAAAACTTTTCTGTTCGATTCAAAAATTGATTTGGTTCAATAAGCAGTTTGGTTCAAAAAACAGGCAAGGATCCAAAAGCCGGTTCGGTCCAAAACTGGTTTGAACCACAGTAAAAAAAACCAATAACCAATTAAATTATCACACTATTTTTAGGTCTACTCACAATCAGAAGTAAAGCGAGGGTAGCTATTCTGCCCATTGTACCTAAAAGATCTGCATGATTGCATAGGATGAGGCCTGGACATAAACGGTTTAAAATTAGACAACTCATGTATGCTGATGATATTGTTTTGGTTATATGATTTCCCGACTGGAATCTAAGAACGAATCAATTCGCAAAGTCAAAGCAGTAGCATCCATTTCGACAAATAGCTTGACTCGGCAATGGGTAAGGCATATTTCCAGAATTTAAATTTGATATCCTTAGAATTATTTTCAGTTTTTAGCATCAGCTTATTCCCGTAAGACAAACTTTTTGTGAATCTAAAAAAAACATCCTAAATATTTAAAATCATTGTTGAACTTAATCGTTTTATGGAGTCTCTTTTAAATGATGAATGAGATAGACGGAACTTGATTTCTTTGGCTGACAGGGTTACACTTTAATGTAGAAAATAATTTTACCGACCACTCAATCAAATCTTTTTATGAATATCTAAATTTCTTTTCTCCTATCCAATTCATATATCAAAAATAGTCTTTAATTTTGTCGATAATATGATTGAGTCAGAATTTCGGAGTAAAATGTGGATGGAATGAAGTCTTAAATATCTCCCTGCTGGATATTCAAGAAGTTTAAGCGCTTCTTCGAGTGAAAAGAATACTACAACTGAAAATTGAAGTTTCGTCTGCCATAATTTTTACGAAATTTCTTAATAATGCTTGATTGTAAACATCATCCTTAAAATCCTTAAAAATAATGTTTGATAGACATTGAGGAAACCTGAGAATAACTTTCAATTCAAAATATTAGAATTATCGAATCAAATTTGAAATGTAATTAAGATTTAATTATATCACAGCGTCTTAACTACAGTTTCTGGGTTTCTAAATATATATTCTTAGGTTAGGTTTAGGGGCTGGGCAGGTAAGAAATATGCTTATATTAAAAATTACGAACCATCTTTCAACTGCTATCCCGATTTACCATTCTCATCCTACCATCTACCGCTTTTCGCTCTAGAAGCTTTATTTATGAAGCTCAGTGAGACTGTTTCTCCAGTTCTGGTAGGAGTTATACTTGCTTGTTAAAGGGAACGCCATTCTACACAATGCTTTTTGTTTTAGTATGTTTTGCATTTACATTCAGTCCCATAAGTGGCAGAGAAAAAAAGGTCGACCAGGACAGGGATCTGCAATGGAGGCTGGATATAAGGCTGGTTAGAATATAATATCGTTTCTTGTCCAAGCTCTTCTTTAATGACTGAGCTGTTTTTGATAAAATTGGGTACACAGCCTGGCCGACCATCAGCACGGTTCGGATGACAACTTAGTTCCGGCCTCAGTTTTATCTCAGAAACATAATCAAAAATCATTTTCGTATAACTTAACTATTGAGCAGCTAGAGCACACATTACAATCTTAGCTGGACTCCGTAAGAATAATTTGAAACCACTGAAGTATCCAGTCAACATCTTCGAGTAGGTTTCAGTTGCGGATTTTTTCAAGCTTATATTCTCTAAGCATTGCAAAAATTATGAGAAATTATATTTACATTTTTAATGCAAAATTTTCTGAGCAATGCCGGTTAATACTGCATTGTTACATATTCACATATTACAATACATATTACAAAAGGCGTTAATCGATGCGTAAAATATGCGTAAGCGTGCAAAAAGAATATTAAAATCAGCAGGAGATAATTTTTATAACCCATAAAAAAATATAATATTTTTTTTTTACCATTAAACCGACACAAATTAATTAATGAATTCACCAAACAATAAAAAAGGGCAATTCGCTCTGAAGGCAGCCGAGTAACAATTTCAAAAAAGTTTAAACTCTTTAAAAGTCTTTAAAAATGTGTTGCGTGTTGAGTTTTTTTTAAATGAAATAATACTTTTATTATGCAAATAAGCGGTTTATAGAAGTCAACAGCTAATTTTAATTAGTTTATAATTAAAACAATTATGAAACTCAATAGTTTTAGTTTAATTTATGTTTAATGAAACGTTTAAAAGTTTCCCACACACACCTATGTTATTTATAGAATTTATTCTGTATTTAAGTTAAGCGCATATCAACACGTACTGCGGGTTGAGTTTAATTCTTTGTGGTCAAAGTTTTCCGGAAAGCTTAAATGTAAACATTAATTATATTCACATTGGTTAGAGGTACACAAGTGCATTCTTTTAATGCATAGAAAATCCCAATGAGGCACACCTGACCGATTCTTCCGACAAATGCAAATTTATATTAATTTTCAAGTGAATTTTTTGTTGAGTGCACTTATGAAAAGTTGTTTAGTTTGCATTTGTTGTTCAATTTGAACATTATAATTAAACCGTAGTCAATCATTTTGATTGATTAACATTTTGTAGAATTATTGCATTTTTAAAAAACTTCATTTCTGGTTATAAAATGCAAATGTATAACAGGTTTCATTAGTTTGTCGGTGAGTTATGAACGCATCAAAGCACTTAGATATTAAGTAAGCTGGGTGGAGTGAGCCATATAGATTATTTTGTTCGGTTCGGGTATAATATATGGGAACAAACGAGGTATTTATAGCAAGTGTGTTACATCTTACTTTTTTCTTTATTTCAATGATTTTTCACGGCTTCAACACTAAGAAAGAAAAATTGAATTCGCTTTCTCAAAATGCAAGGTAAATAGTAAATCGTGCACTTTAAGCCCACATAATGGAGATATTTGGCTTTGGCGTCGTTATTGACGAATAGTCAGGTGACTTCCACGTTTTTCATTTTCGGTGATTTTTTCACAGTGATTTAAAAATCGCAATGCCGCACTTATCAGCGATTTTTTAATCAGTGATTGGTGCTTTTATCACTCTTCGCGAATCGTTCACATTAGAGATCTGCATAATCATCCGGAAATGTTTAAAAAGGATTATGGAAATAAAAAAGAGTTCAAGTTGAATACTCGATTAAGTTGTTTGAATACTTGATTGAGGTATAGTTCTAGCATGTATTAAAATTGTTTAGACTAAGGGGTTTATGTAAGAGCTTGTTTGTCTGTATAGCCGAAGTTAAAATCCCAAAGAATCGTTTTTATTTTGATTAATTGTATAAATTATATCCATGGTTCAAATCTCTCACCATTGTTGATGTTTTTACTATGCATTTTTACTTTACTTTAATTTTTAGTGTTTTTTAAAGAATGTAAACAATAAACAAGACTGAATCAAAACATAATTTTTCAAATCACTTCATATGTAGTATAAAACAAAGTCGATTTCTCTGTTTGTATGCTTAAATCTTTAAAACTACGCAACGGATTTTTATGCGTTTTTTTTTAATGGATAGAGTGATTGAAGAGGAAGGTTTATATTTTGAAAAATTTTGACCCGGTGCCTAATGAGGACCTTGAAACTGGAAAATACCAATTTTTTGGAACAAAAAGACGTTAAAAAAATTATTGACTTTTGTGTTTTTTTAGAATTCAGAATTTAGAGCAACAAGACGGGATTTTAGAAAATTTTGACCCGGCGCCTAATGAGAGCTTTAAAACTGGAGACTTTTCTTTGGAGTTCAAAGACGTAGAGACTTGAAACTGGGCGCACTTGAATGATGGTTAGTCGTGTTAAGGGGATTTCCAAAATTTGAACATAAATTTTTTTGATTAATTTATATTAAGCCACCAAATAAAAGGAAAAAAAAACAAGGAAAAACGTTAACTTCGGTGGAACCGAAGCTGAAATACCCGTTACACAACACTTTAAATAGTTTATGTGTTCACCAGGTGCTTAGATTAAATTTCACGATGAATTTGGTCAAATTTGTATGGAGGCTTTATATTATTTATATTAGCCCGATCCTTACCACATCGATAGTCTTCACTTAGGCGGACATTGGAATTGATTTTACCAAAATTTAATTGGATTCATTCAGAAATAATAAATGTTTTACCTAAAAATGGGCGCCTTAGATTTGACATTGGATGACATAAGAAGTGTTCTTACCCTATTTGGAGTGAATATGTTCATAAAGAATACGTATTTTTATACAAAAATCGAGAAAAGTAGTAAGTTTGTATGGGGCTATATCTAAAAATGGGCGTGACACCTTGGTCCCAACATACAAACTAACTAGGAGCACAAAAAGCTTAAGTTTAAAATTTCAGGTCAATATTTTTAAAACTTTCCGAGTAAAACGCATCGCAACAGACAGACGGACATGGCTAAATCGATTCGTCTCATTGAGCTGATCAATAATATATATACTTTATGGGGTCTCCGATGCCTCCTTCAATGCGTTGCAAACTTTTAGACAAACTGAATATACCCGTTTACACTATGTGTAGCGGGTATAAAAAAACACGAGCAAAGCCGCGAGTACCTGCTAGTGTTTTTATATTTTATTTACAACAATCGGGTATCCGATTTTATAAAAATTTGCGAATGTTCAATTTAAAATCGACTCAGTCAGCTTTTGTTTTTCAGTTGGTCTACATAGTATCGACTCGCCTTGCTTTAGAGATAATCGTTAGAGGCCAAGTTGGCTTAATAGGTTAATGCTCTGCCTAACGTATTTTCTGGATTCAATCTCGCTGGGTCCATGGATATAATGTTATATTATAAATAAAGTCCACGACGGGCCACGAAAAAGCATAACCCATTCCTCATCTCTAGTCAAAATAGTAAAAAAAATAAAACAAAAATGATTCAATCACTCGAGTAAAACTCGACTTGTATTCAAAAGAACGAATAATCAACGAAGTGGTTAAAATTGGTCGGATAACCAAATCTATGGATACTCGATTTGGGGATTACTCGTTTATTCGATTAAAAATTAAAGCTAAATCGAAGCGTTCGGTTATTCGACTCATCGGATCGAGTAAGTCAAGACTCGATTATATCTGTTTGTCAAGTTAATCGATGCAGAGCTCTAGTTCATATTCGCTTTAACACCGAACACACCTGTAATAAAAAAAAAAAAAATTGGTTGTAGGTACATTTGCTAGTCACTTGATTCGTCAACAAGTGCAATTCACTGAAAGCGCAGTCTGTTGAATCAATCGAATGATGAAAGCGCAATTGCAACAAAATATGAAATATTCTTAATCAGCACGATGGGACGAGTCGATCAACCCATGTTCGCTAAGCTTTAAAGGTATTTACCTTACCTTAATTCAAAACATAGGCTTCTCTCAACCCTAAGCAGTTCAAGGCTTAAAATCAATGTGAATTTTAAGGCATAGCTCTAATACAAATCTACCACCCGTTTTTGAGTTTTTCCAAATTAAGTGAAACCACTTCTAACGACATCCAATGTCAAAACCAAGGTGCCACGCCAATTTTTAGTTGTAGACCCCATTCAAATTTACCGCCCGTTTTCGAGTTAATTTTATGAAAATGCGTATTAATTGTGAAGGTACTCACTCCAAATTAGGTAAAATCACACACCTACCTTCTATTAAAATTTGACACATGAGTTTCTTATATGTACCTTAACAAGTAACTAAAGCTTAGTTGTGTCTGATCATGCTCTTTGCGTAATACTTACCTCCCCATTGATCATAGATAAGCTTTTCAAAGTTTTGTGTGGTGGGTATTTTAAGCCAAAGTCGGTTTGTGATGTGATTGTTTTTTCGCGAACTGTGATTTTATCACTGTTTGCAGTCACTATTCAAAAATCACTCTTTTCGCCAACAATACTTGGGACTACAATATCAAACATCTGCTATAGACTTCAGCCGTTTGGTTGCAATTAAACAAAAAAAACTAAACAAACTTTCCGGAAAATTATGATTACAGAAAGCTACTTTTTGAACAACCGTACTAAAAAAAATGATACAATATATTAATTCATTCAATATTTTAATATTTTTTTCTATTATTGCAATAACTTTTGTTTTCTTTTATTTAATTAAATGCAATAATTTGTAATTTGTAATTAGCGCAACTAATTAATCGTTTGACATTGCAGCAAGACACTTTATAAGTAAGCATTAATCATGCCAAGAATATTTCAAAGTGAACTAGAAGTGAGCCAACAGCAGCAGTAAGAAAAACTTCAACTGTTTAGCATCAAATGTCAATCGATCACTCAATCCGTCCGATGCCTTCACTCATTTCATTTTCATTTGTAATTCATGCAGCGGTGATGTATGTGAAATCTTAAAGCTTTCGAGAAGGTGAACTACAAATTAAACTTTATAATTTCATGCAGCAACAGCAGCAGCAGCATTTCTATATTCCTAAAGAGTTATATAAATTATGTAAGTTAATTAACATGTTTTTTCTTTTTTTTTTTTGCTTGTATCTACAAAGCACGAAGTTTATTTTAAACTGATTTATTATTTTATTGAAAGTTAAGAATAATGCTTAAATTTATGTTCGAATAGCTGAGCGTAACCTTGACCCAATATCAATTTGCAAATTATGTCATTAGTGCTTTGGTATTTTGTATCTAAAGTATTACGTTATTTGTTGTTGGTTTTATTTAAAATACAGAAACAATATTTTAGATACAATATGTATATTTTTCAACTTATGCTAATTAGTTTTGAACGGAGTTGAGTTGAATGCTAGAACGATGCAAAGCTAATTTATTATTATTTTGTAGGAAAAAAAGCAGAAAGAGGCGTTTAAAAGTTAAAGCAAAATGTTATAAAATTTATGCAATTTAAATATTATATTTTGAATTTTAAATGTTGTTGTGAATTAAGATAGTTGACTAGTAACACCATTTCTTGTGTATCCATTTTGAGAATTAGCTTCATAAAAGCCTATTTCAAATTCTTGTGTTGTCGTCTGAATATTTCTTTGTTTTGTGATCTAGAAATTACGACTTGAGTCGGACTTTCTCCGATAATGCTAGTTTATAAATTTTGATTTTGTCGAAGGCTCTGGGCTCTCATGGATCAATTTCTATGTGTTTTGGGGCTGTACTTTTTAAAAAATGTTTTTGGGACTTTTTCCGTTATTTCTATAAAGGAGATAGACCTGCTGACCTGTACATCACTTGAAAGGTAATTACTTTTTCTACATTTCGAGATGCTACTTGTGAAGATCAATTTTCAATTCCATTCTTTTGGTTTTTTCATTAGAAAAACTTAAAGCCTAAGACTATATAAACCGGAATCAAGGCGGTGTTCTGGTTCGACAAAATTTTTCGCCATTTTTTTTTGCATTTTTTTATAGCTTGGAGAATATGAGAATATCATTTTAAAGGGATTTTTGAAATTCGAATACCTTAGAAGATAAAGCCATTTTTGTCGACCAATGTCTTCGCGAATATATATTGCTAATTATATTCTACTGAACCAATTTAGATGAAACTAAGTGCATTCAATGCAGAATTGTGAAAATTTTAAAACTGATTACTTATATATTCGATTTCATATAAAATCGGTTTCTTATCAAATTTTTTTTTGGTTTTTTTAAAATCATTTTTTACCATTTTATGTCAATTTTCTCCGGTTCTACTGAACCGATTTTAACGAAACCAAGTGCAATCAACGCAAAATTGTCGAATTTCTAAAGCTGCATACTTATATTTTTCATTTTACTTTTTTTGTATGCAGAAAAATAACTTCAAACTTAAAACGCGTTTATCTCGAAACCACGTTTTTCAAACTGACGGCCACGATTGCGCCAGTTACACAGAACCGATTTTGATGATACAAAGTGCAATCGACGCAGAATTGTCAACACTCTCGTTCGTAACTCAATCATAATTTAAAAATTTTTTATTTTTTTTTTTTTTACGAAGAAAACCAAAAAAATGGTCCAAAAACCAAAGTTTTTATTTAAATGGCCGCCATTTTGTCAAAAAAAAAATCGCAAAATCGAGGTTCAGACGAGAATTACATCTAAACTGATTATAACCCAATTTTTACATTTCATTTCGGAGAACCCGGAGACCCGGAATCGTGGCCGTCAGCACCATTTTTTTTTGGACCACGTACTTTGAAGTCCGAGAACTTACTGAACAGCCCTCTCAAAAAAAAAAAAAAAATAAAATGTTTTTTACTAACTTCGATTAATTTGTAATTGAATAAAAAAACTCCAATCAAATATGTTCTTCCCTTTTCAAAAAGATTTTTTTTTAATGGTCCAAAAACAGCCTTGCGAACCAGAACGCCCCCTTAAAGTGTGAAAGTTAAAGAGTAATAAGTAAAATCAGACAAATTAATTTATTGATTTATATAAAGGAAATACCCTTATAAAAATAAAAAAAATTTCACGATGCTAACAAAACATCAGTTTTTTCAACTAAAAAAATTTTGAAATCTACGGTCCAAAATAAATGGAAATAGTTAAATGAGAACGCCGAACATTATTGGTTCCAATTTGGCTCAGATCAGACAATTATTTTATATGGCTTCCAGAAAGCTCTAATCCAAGATAACATATAATATTTTTGAAAGAAAAAAATTTTTATTACATAGATGGAATTGATAATGGGACAATCGCATATATACGTTTTTGTTTTAGGGAATATCGGGCTTAGATAGGCTTTCCGTGTAATTTTGGTATTTTTTATTATACCCGTTACACAAAGTGTAAACGGGTATATTCAGTTTGTCCGAAAGTTTGCAACGCATTGAAGGAGACATCGGAGACCCCATAAAGTATATATATTATTGATCAGCTCGATGAGACGAATCGATTTAGCCATGTCCGTCTGTCTGTCCGTCTGTGTTCGTCTGTCCGTCTGTCCGTCTGTCTGTTGCGATGGCTGTTACTCGAAAAGTTTTAAAGATATTGACCTGAAATTCGAAACTTAAGCTTTTTGTGCTCCTAGTTACTTTGTATACCAGAACCAAGGTGCCACGCCCATTTTAAGATATAGCCCCCATACAAACTTACCACTTTTTTTCGATTTTTTGTATGAAAATAGTTATTATTTATGAATGCTTTTACTACAATGTAGGGTAAAAATACTTCTAATGGCATCCAATATCAAAAGAATATTGCCACGCCCATTTTCAGATATAGCCCCCATACAAACTTACCACTTTTTTCGATTTTTTGTATGAAAATACGTATTATTTATGAATATATTTAAACCAAATAGGGTAAGAACACTTTTTATGTCATCCAATGTCAAATCTAAGGCGCCACGCCCATTTTTATGTATAGCCTCCATACAAACTAACCGCCCATTTTCGAGTTTTTATATGAAAACATTTACTATTTCTAAATGAATTCAATTAAATTTGGTAAAATCAATTCCAATGTCCACCTAAGTGAACACTTTCGATATGGTAAGGATCGGGCAAATATGACATAAAGCCTCCATACAAATTTGACCAAATTCATCATGAAATTTAATCTAAGCACCTGGTGAACATATAAACTATTAAAAGTGTTGTGTAACGGGTATTTCAGCTTCGGTTCTACCGAAGTTAACGTTTTTTCTTGTTATATGTTATTTTGCATTTATTATTTTATTATTTATTATTATATTATTATATTATTTTTTATGCTTTTCTAAGTTTTCATCAAATGTAAATCTTTTTAACACAAAACAACATGCCGGACATTTGGCTACATGTACAGTATATCATACAGTATAACCAGATACTTAAAAATTTGATGCTAATAGCGAAAGAAATTTCCGTCCGATGTTTGGCGTGAATAGCCATTGTTGACCAATTGATTATGTACACCGCTACAGATGAGCTTCACGCTGTGTGGATGTATCTTTTCTTTGATACCAGCTACAAAAAATTATAAAAAAAAAAATAAAATAAACTATTTTTAAAATAGGTATACACTTTTATTTACCAATCTTTAGTGGATGTCCAAGCGTTTCCTCTTTAGCCGCGGGCTCAGGCTTACGATTAGTCAACGTACGTAGCTGATCCATGAGCATAGCACCTGGTTCTTTGCCTTTTGGCACTTGAGACCAACTTGTTGTTGCATTACACGTTTCACGCTGCAGCAATGAATCAACCTTATCCGGAAATGCTTCGCGACTATGATCATAACGCGAACGTAGTTGTAAATCTAGCGAATCGCGAGGTATATTCGGAAATTGTACAAACCGATTGCTGCAGCGCACCGAAGCCATGGTCTGATGATAATATAAACGTTCATGCGGTGATGAGACCTGTATGCCAGCGAGGCCTTGCGGCGCAGGTGGTGGTCTGGGCATTGGACATATAAAAATGCCTTCCGCACTTAGATCGGGTTCGAATGAATCGTTTTGTACCATTTTGAAATACTGCGTTTTTTTTTTTGGTTGCAATTTGTAAAATAAAATCTTTTTTTTTTTTTTTTTTTTTTTTATTTTTTTTTTTTATTTTTAATATTAAAAAATTCAAGGAAGGCAACTTATTTTTGAAAAATAAATTTTGGTTAAGCTTTTAAGTGTGAACAAATTTTTATGAAAAAGGTATAAAAATTAAAATGAAAAAAAAAATTATTAGAACAGCTGACAAAAGATTTAATTATTACTAAGTTTCTGTTTAAATAAGCGAATCAGAATAAAGTTACAAAGTTATCGCATTAAACTCAATTTTCGATTATTTGAGCAATCGCAAGTTGCACATATCTATGATAAGCTATCGCATAAAACACATATCTATAGTATGAAAACAACTGTGATAATGGTGCAATATCCAAAACGTTAAATTTTATTGATTTCTATTTTTATTGTAAATTGCAATGGATAAAAAATCTACTTCACACCATGGTGTAATTTTTTGTGATGTTGTATTCCGACTCTGCCCGCATACATAATTTTAATATTGTAAGCGTTTTTCTATACCCTTCGTAGTAAAGATAAACATATTTCCTGTACTTATTTCGCTACAATTCGCTTTCATATTGAATAAAACTCACCAAAATAAGAAAGCAAAACATAAAGAGACAGTGGTGGGATACTTTACCTTCTTTATTTGCATCACGCTTCTTACCTTTTCGATTGGAACAAGGATTCTCAAAGCAATTGTCTCAACAACATTAAACATTGTACAAAAAATAATTAATAATTAAAATAAAAACAAAATGAGGAAAAACGTTTATTTAGAACCGAAGTTCAAATACCCGCCACACGAAACTTTAATAAGTTCATGTATGACCATCAGTGACGTAGATTACATGCCGCAAAGGGGTGGGTGGGGAAAACTTATATTTGGGTTTAAGTTAGAAGCATATAATCAAATTTTTAAGTTAAAAATGCAGATATAACAATAATTTAATTGAAAACAAGAACAAACGTTAACTTCGGTAGAACCGAAGCTTAAATACCCGTCACACGAATCTTTAAAGAGTTTATGTGTCATCATCAGTGGTCACCCAAGTTTACACACAATATTAATATCAAATTTAGAGCTAAAAATACAGATATGTATAACAACATATTTCTCGAAAATATCTGAAAATGGGCGTTAAGTTTGTATGGAAGAAACACCTAAAAATGGGCGTGGCACCATGATATTGCAAGAGTTTTTACCCAATATGGAGTAAATACATGAATAAATAATAACGATTTTCATACAAAAATTCGAAAATGGCCACAAAATTTGTATGGGGGCTATACCAAAAAAAGGGCGTGGCACATCTGATTTGACATTAGATGACATTAGAATGTTTTTAGCCAAATTGGAGTGAATATATGCATAAATTATAACTATTTTCATACAAAAAAATCGAAAAAATGGACAGTTTATATGGGGGCTATGCCTAAAGAGGGCGTGGCATCTTGATTTTAACACTGGATGACAAAAGAAATGTTTTTACCCAACTGGGAGCGAATACATTCATAAATAATTAGTATTTTTATACAAAAAAATCGAAAAAAAACGGCAAGTTTGTATGGGGGCTATACCTAAAAATGGGCGTGGCACTTTCATTCTCGAACTTAACGTAGTCGTTGTCGAGAAAAGCTTAAGTTCCAAATTTCAGCTTAATATCTTTATATCTTCAACAAAAAAGATGCCTAGAAATATACAGACAGACAGACGGACGGACGGATAGACGGACATGGCTAGATCGATTCGTTTCATCGAGCTGATCAAGAATATACTCTATGGGGTTTCCGATGCCTCCATTAATGTGTTACAAACTTTCGGACAAATTGATAATACCCTTCACACTAAGTGTGGCAGGTATAAAAAACAATCAACACAAAAAAGTTAAGTGAGCGAAAAAAGTATCTGATGCAACACGTAAACATCAAATTTCTACAAAGTGCCGCTCTTCTACTTACACTCGTTTTGAAGACAGTAGAATCGAGCACAATCTGTGGTAAAATTATTAAGAAAGGTATGTGCTGGCGAACATTAAGATGATGTATGATAAAAATTTGATTGAAAAATATTGAAAAGATTAAGCTTTATTAAATTTAACTATAGATTGTGCGTTTATTAAATATCATATTGAAAATTGAATATATTAATTTAATAAAATAATTCAAAGATGCACAATATCGTTTATATTTATTCCTTGCAAGTTGTTTCGCATTCTTGTAATGTTTTAAAATGATTTACATTTCCATCTTCACAGCCGGAATACTGTTGGCAATAATTCTTTTGTTTAACGTATGCGAACCTGATAACTCTAGCCAAACAACCACCAGACGAATAGAGCTGATGACCGCAGATATCAGCTAAATATAATTAAAGAGTTAAAAATGTAATAAACTAAATTTAATTATAAACTAAATTTTAAATTATTAATTTAAAAGTTGCGTTTAAGATTTTTATAATCTCAAACTTGAGTTTTGCTTAAACGATTTTTTTTCTCACACAAAAGGTGCTTTTAGAAAATTCAGCAGATAAGACTATTCGATTTAGCTGGATGATGAAATCAGTCTTCAATTTTTTTTATATTCGAGATATACCGATTTAAACATGTCCTTCAGAGTTAACAAAAAATCAACTTACGATTTTTTAAAGCTGCACCAGAAGTGAAAAGGGCAAAAAGCGCAAAAATAATTATAAAATATTTCATATTTTTTTTGTTTTCGAAAAGACTTTGGCGTATTAAACAATTCAAACAACTGAAATTTTTTACATAGAAATTAATTATAAACTAAATAAATTTTGTTGAAAATATTCCAGAAAATCAATTTGAAACAGTTTAAAAGTAAATTAAGTAGTAAAGTATCTGATTATTTTCTGTATAAATTCGCTTTAAAACAGAAAATGTTATAAAGCGAATTTATACCAAATTAAGACTTCTTAGAAAAAGAAACAATGATGTTTTATGCAAAACCCCAGAATTTTAGAATAGATTTGTATGGGGGTTACCTCTTAAAATGGTGCTGAAGAAAAACCGTTTGCAAGTGCACACTTGACGGCTTAGTCTCCGAGATAATCTCTCTCATACGGCGGACAGCAGGAAAGACGGAAGACAGACGGACAGACAGACGGACAGACGGACAGACAGACAGACCGACAGACAGACATAGCTAGTTCGACTCCTCTTCCAATGCTGATCAAGAATATATATATTTTATAGGGTCTATCTAGCCTCCTTCTGTTTGTTACATACATTCGCACTAACTTAATATACCCTTTTACCCTTTGGGTAGAGTGTATAAAAATACAGATTAAAAAAAAAATCGAAAATAGTCGTTAAGTTTGTGTGCCTAAAAAAAGGCGTGGCACCTTGATTTTGATATTGAATGATATTAGATATGCTTTTACCCAATTTGGAGTCATTACATTTCTAAATAATAGCCATATTCATACAAAAATTCTAAAATGGGCAGTAAGTTTGTATAGGGGACATAACTTAAAATGGGCGTGGTACATTTGATTTGACATTGGATGACATTAGAAATGATTTTACCCAATTTGGATAAAAAAAAAAAAAAAAAAAAAAAAAAAAATTTTTTAAAAAATTCAAAAGTTTTTGGTTGTTTTAAATTTAAAGGAAGGATAATGTTAAAAAAAAAAAAAGTTGTTTATTAAAAATGAAGAAAAGGTAAAATTTAAATAAAGGAATTTGGGACGCTAATAGGGCTCAAAAGCTGTGTTCACATATCCAGAATGTGTGTACACAAGCCGATTGCTGTACGACGATGCCTTCCGTCTGCGCATTGACGATGAAAATCGAAAATTTTAGGTAAATTTAAGAAAAAGTTGGAAATTTGGCAAATTTTTTTCTCTACTTATTTCCAACTTTTACCAGTCAAAAGCGGTACTCCTAGCCACCAAAACACGTATAAATTGTTGTAGAACCTATTCCTGTTCTAGAGTACTCTGTCAAAACGCCGAAAAAAGTAACGAAATCAGACCATTTTTCTTTAAAATTCGACAATTATTGATTTCTGCGTGGCGAAAGTTAATATCGAAGGTTTGTGTACTTTTTTTTATAAATAATTATCAAATTTTTGCAGCTCTTTGCCACCTTACGATTCACACATCGTAAGGGCCCAGGACTCACCTCTTGGCGGTGGCTGCAACTCGAGTCCCTCCCGTCCCACACCCAACCAACCACCCTCACGTGTGGACGAGTTTTAAATTGTAAAGTCTTTCTTACTCTCAAACTTGGGCAAAAGTTTCCGATCTTCGAGTCTAACGCGTACAAATCCGTCGCGCGCTGTTGGTCCACATTTTTTACTCGAAGCCTCTGTCACTTCTTTGACCACCCTTTCGACAGATTGCGTATGCGACGCAACATTGCCCAATCGGACATCAGGCATTGGAGCAAACCGATCTTCTATGATGCGTTGTAGTTCGATGTCCGTCAAGTGGGTGGTTATCGGTGGCTCGAATATTTCTTCCTCGGGCCATTCAATCATTTCTGTATAATCCTTTGCAGAGAAATTCAAGGTCGGTGGGATGAATTTCCGGACGATAGTAGGGTTGCTGCGTTTGCGGGCCTGCAAAATTCGATGAGCTGCTTGTTGCCTTACCTCTATTCTCTCATCGTGTAGCATTGCCACCAAAATATTTTCGTGGTGCGCGTGGAAAGCGTTATCCTGAAGAACATTTTGTGCTACTTTTTTTAACTGCTTGGGGATAGTACGTAAAGCAATCATTGTATGCCACAGAATTTTAGAAGCGTTTTTCAAAGTGCCCTCACGTTTGATACGGAACCATGAGGGAGCATACACTGTTATGACAAACATTGCAAGATTCTTCAAATTGGTTGAAGGTTTTGGCGTAGAAACGTACAGCCTGAGTACGCGGCTACCTGTGGTAATCCATCTCGCGTGATGCATCTTCCCAGGTTTTTTGTGAGCAAGCTCATCAGAGACAACACCACATGACACGGCTTTACATATATCATATAGGTAAAGTTGGTCAGTGCTGAGCTTATCTCTCTCTACTTCTGGAAGCTCACAGGGTATTGCTTTGAACTTTTTTACGGGCAGACTTTCACAGTTTTGTAGCAATTTCCCAATCGGTCCAGAAAATCCCGTAGGTCCTGTAGTAGGACCGTCTATGGTCTCAATTATATGACGCAACGGCAATTCGTTAGTGTGCAATTGACAAACATCCCACTGCAAAGGCCTTCCAAGTTCCTTTTCCATACGGCGTATAATACCGTTGTGTATTCCTGTATTCGTTGGAGCACCATCGCATCCCGCGAGTCTTAGTGTTGACAAATTACCATTGGTCCTTTCTTGAAGATAAGTCCAAATGGACTTAAACTCGTTCTCAGACCCATGAGATTTTGATGTCACATGACCAAAATATTCATTACCGGGTTGTTTTACGAGGGATAAATGATTTTCCTTAACAATTCTTTGGTGTTTCCGGTCATCACTCGTAGTTTGAATCGTAAGCGTATTGTCGTCGCGGCCGTCAAAAAATAAAGCTTCAAGAGTTGTATCTTGACATGCTTGCTGGGTGACTTGACGCTGCGTTTCCGTCCTTTCACGTCTTACTTTGCTTTTGTCAATTATAAGTGAAGTTTTCGATGTAGTTGGCATTGTTTTGTCAGAGGAATCCTCTGGCCGTGAAAGATCTTGGAGAAGAGATGATGCGAGAGATGCTGCAGCTCTGTCTCCAATCCCAAATCTGTCACACTTCCGGGCAAAAGAGGTCAATCTAGGCAGTTTGACCCTGGATTTATCACCAGATAAAGTGGGTACAATAAAGTCAGCGTCTTTTATACAACTGTCACTTGTTTCATCGGCACTAGCACACACTGCACCATTAGAACTGACTGACTCATCTTCAAGTGGTCTTTTGCTAGCTTTCTTTTCCTCAATGGCTTTCCTCTCTTCTCGCTTAAGCAGAATAGCGGTGGTCTTCTTATCCACTGGACCTATTATCATTTTTCGATTCGTACGCTGATCTTGCAGAAAGTCCCTTTCGGCTGCTGGTACTTTGTTTTGCAAAGAGCATTTACAATTAGAGGGGCTGCACTTGCAGGAAGATACATCAAACAACATTCGAAGCTCGTCGTGAAAAGCAGAAATTTTTTTTTGTTGGTATCACTCTCACTGTCTCTTTTAAATGACTTGTTTAGCTGTTGATAGGTAGAAAGATCACATTTTAACATTTGCTCCATTCTTGTAACACTCACCACAGGAATGGATGCCGATGACCAAGTGTCAGTTACACGTTTCAGCACTAAAGATGCAGTTTCTTTAAACGATGGATTGCTACCCCCTTATCTTCTTTTAATCCATACCACACGTAAAAGTAATACTTTAAAGCGTCCTCTCGAGTTGGCAGCAACCGCCCATCGAAATCTTTAGGATGTCCTAAAATATTCAATGTTAAGTTTCTTGGGCACACACTCATATTGATGTGGATAATAAAATATTATTTATTTACAATATATTATATCATATATGTTATTAGTATTATATATGAACTATTTGCGATACACAAACTGAACGACTGTTGAATAACAGGTAAGTACACGCGTTTACACGTTTGCCCGTACGCGACGCAAAAAGTGTGGTTATCATAGTTTTGCCGCCTCACATGTACTTTTTCGTTTAAATTTTTGATATTAATCGTTACGGTTAATTTGTCAGCTGTTTTTATAAGAATGCGCAACTTACAATTGCCAAATTATTCGAACCGATAAGAGAAATCGGTTTGAAATCGATAGCAATAATTGTCGAATTTTAAAGAAAAATGGTCAGATTTCATTACTTTTTTCGGCGTTTTGACAGAGTACTCTAGAACAGGTATAGGTTCTACAACAATTTATACGTGTTTTAGTGGCTAGGAGTACCGCTTTTGACTGGTAAAAGTTGGAAATAAGTAGAGAAAAAAATTTGCCAAATTTCCAACTTTTCCTTAAATTTACCTAAAATTTTCGATTTTCATCGTCAATGCGCAGACGGAAGGCATCGTCGTACAGCAATCGGCTTGTGTACACACATTCTGGATATGTGAACACAGCTTTTGAGCCCTATTAGCGTCCCAAATTCGAAAAAAAGTTTTTTACGACCCGCCCTACTAACGAGCAACGCTTGCAAATCATTGAATTTTATTACCAAAATCAGTGTTCGGTTCGAAATGCGAAAATCCGCTTTTTTATCGACAAATTTTGTTCAGCGATGAGGCTCATTTCTGGTTGAATGGCTTCGTAAATAAGCAAAATTGCCGCATTTGGAGTGAAGAGCAACCAGAAGCCGTTCAAGAACTGCCCATGCATCCCGAAAAATGCACTGTTTGGTGTGGTTTGTACGCTGGTGGAATCATTGGACCGTATTTTTTCAAAGATGCTGTTGGACGCAACGTTACGGTGAATGGCGATCGCTATCGTTCGATGCTAACAAACTTTTTGTTGCCAAAAATGGAAGAACTGAACTTGGTTGACATGTGGTTTCAACAAGATGGCGCTACATGCCACACAGCTCGCGATTCTATGGCCATTTTGAGGGAAAACTTCGGAAAACAATTCATCTCAAGAAATGGACCGGTAAGTTGGCCACCAAGATCATGCGATTTGACGCCTTTAGACTATTTTTTGTGGGGCTACGTCAAGTCTAAAGTCTACAGAAATAAGTCAGCAACTATTCCAGCTTTGGAAGACAACATTTCCGAAGAAATTCAGGCTATTCCGGCCGAAATGCTCGAAAAAGTTGCCCAAAATTGGACTTTCCGAATGGACCACCTAAGACGCAGCCGCGGTCAACATTTAAATGAAATTATCTTCAAAAAGTAAATGTCATGGACCAATCTAACGTTTCAAATAAAGAACCGATGAGATTTTGCAAATTTTATGCGTTTTTTTTTTTTTTAAAAGTTCTCAAGCTCTTAAAAAATCAACCTTTACAAAAGTAAAGCGGGCATAATGAGATAATAACTTATAGTATGTATTGTACCGCAGCCCAGCATAAGCTTAGGCTATGTTAATTAACGAAGCATCGTCCCACACTCTTTGATGAATCTAAGAAAGAGTCTGGGTGCATCTATACCATAGATTGATTGATTTTATCAGTGGCTAGGAAGTACTCATTAAGGTTTTTAAGCCTAAACCTGGTCAAAGTACTAAGAAGATGTAGGCTATTTGCATTGTCTTTTAGAAAGAGTCTGCTCTCTTTGGTTGCAGATAGATTAATTTTTTAACGTAATATTTTAGGTGTTAATGGCCAGGTAAGTAATCTGTTAGAAACTTACAGCTGTCCAATTGAGACGAACAATAGTTTTTGGAGAATTTGGCAGAACTAGAATTATGCTAATATTGACCTGAAGAACGTTTAGCTTTGGACCAATCGAAACCACAGAACAAAACATCACTATCGTCTGGAAAGTACAATATAAATAATAAGATAAGTAATGACCAATATCATAACGAATGCAGCATGAAAAATTTTAAGTGGCTTTTCGATAATGTACTGCGAAAAGCCACTTTATGCTATTCTGTGTATTTCTTTGCTTTGCAAGAAGCGAAAAAGGTGTGATGGATTGCAAAAAAAGCTGTGAAAAGTGTTAAACTATTTGTGAAATTTGCTGTTAATACCAGGAGTGGAAAAGTATGATTGATTGCGAAAATGAGCAATGGGAAAAAATAGGCACTCGAGCAAGGCGTCTATTTCGGCTGGTTATATATATATTTGTAAGAAATTATTTTGTTTCTGTGTCATTCAAAAACATTTCTGCTATACAAAAAAGACTTTCGATGCCTTAATATTTAACTCAGACAGACGGACAAATGGGCATAAATTGTTCAACTCATCTCATCAACGCATTCATTTGTGTGTGTTGCAAATAGAGCAACATAATTAGTATAAAACTCTTAACACATTGTTTAAAATATTTAAATATAATAAACGCAGAAAGAAGAAAATCAATTTAAATAATAATTAATTGCTATAATTTTCACACTTGAAGAAAATTCTATGCTTGAGAAAAATTATTTGTTTTTCATTTCTTTCAAAATGCTTTATTTAAGCACATTAAATTTTGGCGCTGAAACAATTTGTGCTACAAATTATAGCGTCATTTTCATTAAAAAAAAAAAAAAAAAAAGAGAAAAAGAATGAAAATGCGTTCAATGCTCGTCATGCTGCTGCTGGTGCTGCTTTACGTAGAACAATATGAAAATTAATCAACGCAGATTGGCAGCAGCAGCAAAAGAAAAGATTTTCCATCATACGAAACCCACGCGAAAAAAATCTGCTCCGCGAGTGTATTAAATATAAAAATGGATTATTATTTTTTTTTTTCATTTTCTTTACATATAAATTCGTAATTAATGTATCCACAAGAATGCATTAAATGAAAGCCGTAATGAGTTATGCAGATAAAATGAAATGTGGCAGATAATTTATAGAAATTTTTTTGAAATGAAATAAATAAAGTAGATACTTTGCAAAAGTTTAAAGAGATTTTGTTGACAGTTTTGAAGTACATACATCATATGCCAAATGTGCTTATTTTAATTGTCTTGTATTGTTTTCATTTGCTGTCAGCTGTAAGTACAATTTGAGATACAAATGTATCTGAGATACTTTTTCTCAAAAAAAAAAAATTATTGACAAATTATAAGATACAAAAATGAAAAGTTTAGTGAACTTTTGTGTGTAATGTTGCGTTAAAAAAAACAACAACAATTGTCATTTTGATTTTTTTTTCTGAATGAATTGTGAAGTGTTAGATACATTTTTTGCCTTAAAAAAATATCTAAAAGATACATTTTACAGTTTGCCGCACTAATTGTAAAACTTATTCAATTTTTATAATTCACTTTCATTTGAAATATTTTTTCTTATTCTTTTAAGTTTTTTTTTTACCATTCAATTTGTATCTTCTTAACACCCAAAGCCAAACATTTTGCCCTTTGGTATTTAAATTTTCTGCTTTGTTAAACATTTAAATATTTCTCGTTTTTTTTTTTATTTAACACGCTTTGCTACTAAAAAGAAAGCATAAAATAATTTCAGTTCATTGAATTCATTTTCGGTCTATTGTTGTTGTTGTTGTTGTTGCATATAAAAATTTCGCGGCTTGCTGCGTTTAGTATTTGCGTATTTGTGCACAACAAAGTAGCTTTAAAGGTAAATGAACTTCTTCTTCTCATCTAAAAAAACGCATTGAAGTATTTAAAAAAAGCAGTAGAAAAGTAAGAAGTAGAAAATTCTTTACAAATGTACGAAGAAAATCGGCTTTAGTTGCGCTTTTTAAGATTTTACTGAATGCATCCGTCTCGACAATTTCGCAGCAGTAAAGCAGCTAAGAGTTCTCACTTTTAAAAGCTAAAAAATCCACTGCAGCGTTTAATGCTCTCGTTTTGCATGCATTGAAATACAGTTTTTTTTTTTTTTTTTGTGTTACGTAGTCATCGCTGTATATGTATCTTATAGATACTATTTGCTCTATTTCCAGCTAACGACAAACTATAGAAGTTGTCTTGAGTTTTTAGCATACTTTATATACTCGTATATAGCTACTTATACTTAGCTATCTTTTCTTGAATATACTTTTCCGATTTTACGCTTATTTTCGTAGTTATTGTGTTTAATTTTCTTGCATTCAACACGGATTTTTGTGTATTAATGTAAATAGCTATTTTTTTTTAAGCTTCAAATATTTCGTTCATTTTTTAATTCTTACACATTTTTAGTGTTGAATAGTTCGTTAATACTTAAAGAGAAATACGCTTTTAGGAAATTAGGCACGAGTGCACTTGATTTAAGAACACAAAATTAATAATTTTTGTATCATGCTATTTGTGCTTGTATGAAGAACAATTGTGCTAAATTTTTTTCTCAAGCAGGAATGGTAAAATGAGAGAGCAAAGTATTGATCTACGCTCTTGATATAAGAACGAGTGTTCTTGATATGGAAATGAATGATCTTGATATGGGAACGAATGATCTTGATATAAGCACGACTGTTCTTACACAAACGATTACCATTCCTTTACTTTTTTTGCAGGAATTTTATTGGATAGTTGTTCGGATAGTTGTTCGTTGTACTTCAAAGTACTAGGTGCCCTGAAAAGTAACCTCCTCGGGAATGAAAAAGTTTTTTTTTTTTTTACTTTTAATTTTTATTATTTGGAAACTAAGCTTATTCCATTTATTCCAGCGATTTTCTAACTTCTTCATTTCGTCCGAAATGTAATACTCCCTTCGCGGCATCGATGATTATCTCGAGGGTTTAGAAAAGATATTAGTTATTATTAGGAAGATAAATCAGATGCGGAAGCAATTGGAGCCCTAAATCATTGATTTTACTCGTGGTTGCGATGGTTTTGTGCGCCGGCACTTCGTCATTCAAAAGCAACATTTTTCGCCGTTTTGCGGCGATTTCGGCCTTTAATCGATCCATGATGGTTTTTCCTTTTTCGAGGTAGTCCATGAAGAGTATTCCATGAAAATTTCAGAAAACCGACGCCATAACCTTTCCGACCCATCAAGCCTACCACGTTCACTTCCGGAGCACTCGTGCCGGCTTCAGTCCATTCCGTTCTCTGGTGTGTAATAGTGGATCCAGGTTTCATCAACAGTAACCAAAAGTTTTTGTTTCGTTAGTGTTTTTGGTCCGGAATGAGCATGCGCGGCACCCAGCGACCGGATAACTTTTTCTTATACAGAATCTCGCCCAAAATATGGCGTGTGTGCTCAGTACTAATCTTTGTGGCATCTGCAAGCAACCGCATCGGCTAAATATAAACGGACTACAAGACCTAGTAAACTTTTTTGCAGTAATAGTTCATTCTGGCGGTTAACGATGTACTGAGCCGACACGTTTGTAAATTTGGTTTATTTTTTTTAGGGAATTGACTTCTGCCATCATTGCAAGTTTTACGTGACAACATAGCGTTATATCGCTATAGAAATGTCAAAATTTGTACCAGAAATCCGCGGCTGAAGCTCAACGAATGCTTTTATAAGCTTACGATGACTATGCTATACGTTGAAAAGACTGATTTTGACAGCTCAAAAGTGGTGATCTTGTGAAAAACGAAACCTCAGAAGACTAACGAAAAAATTTTAAAATGCCGAATTGCTAAAATGAGTTGCTCAAACATAGAGAAATAGTTCAGACAAAGCGTTGTAGACAACAACCACTCAAAGTTTACCCTTTTTTTTGCGCCAAAAGCGCCCAGAATATTTAAAACGGCAACAAAAACCCCTGCACGGATAACCCCAGTAGGTACTCGAAATGTATCAAATTCATTTCGGAATCGATTTCAACTAAATCAATTTATTTCTTAACCAGGGCAAAACGATTCAGTTCATTTTTTTAACCGAGTTAAAACGATTCAGTGAATTTTAAACCGACTCTTAACCGACTCCTGTTAAGAAATAAACCGACTCTGTTCTAATCGATTAAGAAATGAATCGGATAGTTACTGTAGTTATTTAGTGTTACTTGATTTTCGAGTTATCCGGTGCAGGGCTCTAGTATCTAACATTGATTTTCATGCATATCAAGTCGTTCTTGATAAAGAGAACAATTCGTTCTTGATATATATAATAAGTACAGTTCGTTCTGGATATAAGCACAATTTGTTCTCAGTTGAAGATTAATTTGTTCTTCTTAAAACCATCCCAAAATGTGCTTCAATCAAATTTTTTTGAACATAAAAATCTTGATTTGAGAACATTATGCCTGATTTTAGAAAAAAAAATAAGTTTACCTTACTTTACGTCATGAATGTGATTGGTTTCATCTCACGGACACACAAGATAACGCTTAAACATGTGAAGTTCAGATCAACGTTAGGTCACACACATCGATAAAACTCGCTCCTATGCATACAGCTTATGTTCTTATGGACCTGGCACGAAGTGATTACCACGACTTTCATATAAAAAAGACTGATGCAGTCTGCACATTTTCGTGCTAAAAAAGGATTCATTTCAAGCAAAGTTAACATTTTGTATTGTTTTAATTAAGTTTAACCCTTTATTAGCTTCTTTAGTTGATCACACACAAAAATTAATGAAATTATAATTATTTCATTATAATGAGAATCCGTACAAATTAAATATGAGTTGCTGCAATATATATGACATAGCTTCGCCTTTTCTATTTACCAAAGGAAAACAAAAATTTCATGAAAACCAAATTTGTAATACGCTTCAAAAAAGCGTTAAGCAGTGGTGGGCACATTTTCAGTTGTGTACCAAGCATGTAAAGAGCTCTATGGAAACGTTCTGTATAATTAAAATTAGAAAAATTATTTAATAAATTGTAGTAAACACGAATCTTTATATCAAGTTTGGAAAAAAAGGTTTTAAAAAAAAACTGGAAAAAAAAATATTTACAAATTTTTAAACTGTATAATCGATTTAAAATTATCTCTAGTACAAGTTATCTTTAGTAAAATAAAAATGTTTAAGCTAGTCTCTTTCGAAACGTGGTTTTGCTCTTTTATGCGTAAATATTTCGGTCTAATTATGGACGATTGTGAATTATTTACAATCTGGCGTATCTGTCCGGAGTCAAGATTAACGAAGATACGTGAATTTTTCTTGACATGGTCCTGCTGTCAGCCGAAGTATTTTTCGATTATTTATTGGTTTGTGTTATTCGTATCGGTGCTGGGTATCTACTACAGCTTTAGTGAATTCATGCGTGTCTACTTGAATAAGCAAAGATATCTGAATATGTGGCGTGATCGTCGTTTTCTAATCATTCCGTATGAATATTTGCTAAAATGTCGTCTTATTGGCGCTTTTATATGGTTTCTCACTTGGATAATGCTCGTCTATGGTATATTGTTTGTCTCAACGAAATATATGATACCCTGGATGACAATAAATATGCTTGTACTTGGCGTTGATTTTGGATGCTGCATATTTCAATTGCTCTGTGGCTGTAGAACGTTATTCGATCCGAATCTTATTATAACATTTGGTCTGGCTATTATTATGCAGATTTTTTGTGCAGTGTGTTAAACATGCTCTTGAAATCTCAACTAATGATAGTTATTTGACACCAATAAAAGCTTGGATTAATTCATGATAAGTAAAAATATGTAAAGAAATAATAAAACTGAAAAGTGAAGTTAAAATATATGCTTTTAAAATAAATCAATTATTTGAATTCATTAGTTATGAATGCAAAATATTCGCAAAATATTCGCATTATATTCCCATGACACTTGCGAGGTATTTGCATTACATTCGCATGATATTCGCATGATATTCGCATTACTTTCGCATTACATTCGCATGGTATTCGCATGATATTCTCATTACATTTGCATTACATTCGCAATAAATTCGCATGGTATTCGCATGATATTCGCATTACCTTCGCATTACCTTCGCATTACCTTCGCATTACATTCGCACGACATTCGCATGACATTCGCAAGACATTCGCAATAAATTCGCATTACATTCGCATGACATTCGCATCATATTCGCATGATATTCGCACTACATTCGCTTAAGAATCTGTTTATTTGAGTATTTCCGTTTGATTAACTTCTGTTTAGCAATATAGCAAATATCTTTAGAATTTTTCAGCAAGATATCTTCAAAATAATCTTTCAATTTAAGAGTAAGATAAATTGATACATAATAGCTACATCAATTCATCATGTTGAGCTGAATCCAAAATATATCTATTTTCTTTTGCCTCCTGTCAATGCGTTACAAAATTTCATATAAAATAATAATACCATTCACACTTCATTCGAAGCATGTAAAAAATACTAAGGGAAAACTTTTACATCATTATTTTCAAAAATATTTTTGTTTTGTTGTTTTTTTTTGGTTACTAATAAGTTTTTTCATGACATGAGCTAAATAATGTTGTGAATAGAAATAGAAAAATAATGTTTGCATCATTATGTTGCGTTCAATGAAGTCCTAGAAATGTTAATCTACATATATGAAATTATTTTCACATATATGTATAGTATACAATTTGGTTTTTCTTTAATTAATGTTAATGATTTAATAAGTTTTCTGATTAGTTTTTTTTTTCTTGTTTTGTGCAGTTTACGTATTTATTTGCCATTTATGTTGTTCTTCATTTAATTGATTCATTTCAAATATCGTATTTATTTGCCATTTATGTTGTTCTTCATTTAATTGATTCATTTCAAGTATCTGCCCGATAATTGATTTATGTAGAATATACCTACCCCAGAAAAAAAGTTTCATATAAAAACCCACAAAATCAGTGTGGGCTTGTACATGAGCTAAGTCTTCAAATAAGTATGATAATTTTTTTTTTTTATTATTAGTGGCCTCCATAGGACTCAAAAGTTAATAGTCCCGAAGATAATCGGTGTAATACGCCAGACGGACATAGCTACTATGGATCACCTTTCGATCAAGAATATTTTTTTTATGTTCCCATATTCTCTTAATGTATTTATAAAAGATGTTTTTATTAAGAGACGGATCCGATGGAAGTCCCGTAACATTGAAAAATAAAATTAAAGGTATCCTACAATACTGGAGTTGTCGATTGGCCATGCTTGAACTACCTACCCCACTACTCACTACATGGGTACATTCCAGACTGACCCTATGGTAAGCGAACGCCGAACCACCGGCAACAACAACATCTACAACAACAATAAAAACAACTTATAAATCATAATAAGAATATTTATATATTAAAAAATTAATACTTTTATTTATTTTAATTAATGGTCATTAAAGAAAGTAAAATAAAATTTTTAATAAAAAAAAAAAAATAATTTAAAATTATATCTTTTTTTTAAATTTTTTATTTCTGGGCACCCATTTCACCACCCCTAGCATGTGTGCTCATGTAAGTATTCTTTCTATGGTTACCAGTGTAACTACCCTTTTCATAGGAACCCACGTAAGTACCGTTTTCATGGGTACCCAGGTAAGTACCCATTTCATGGGTACTCATGTAAGTTTCATTTCATGGGTACCCATGTAAGTACCCTTTAATGAGTATCCATGTAAGTTTCACTTCATGGGTACCTATGTAAGTACCCGTTTCATAGGTACCCATTTCATTAGTTCGCAGAAAACGATGTGGGTGCGATTGACCCCTTTTGGGTTAGCAAAGTAAGTAGAGTGTGGTTCCCTAGTAAGCAGTTATTTCACCAGCTACGAACTAGTGCCCAGTACTAGAGGGTAGCTTTAAAGCATGGTGAGTTGCGAAGCACAGCTTTTGAAATCACTTATCAGTGGTTTTGATAGCGTTAATTACAGTCAAAATTTTTATAACTTAATATCTCAGTTTTTTTAGAGACAGCGACTTAAAAATCGCAGTGACAGCAAACAGTGATAAAAGCGCTGTTTGCGAAAAAACAAGCAGCGATTACTGAACAGGTTCAATGTTCGCAAATATATACACAAAACTAACTGAATTGTTTCGCAGCACCAACATAACAACCGGACTTTGATTAAATTCATTAAAATATAAATTTTATTTTAAAAATTAAAATTGCACACAAAATAATATTTGCGAAAAACCTTTCTTATCTTGGTTGCTTTCTTTGCAATTGCCGGTTTAAGTAAGTCAGACTTGTTTTGAGCGACTGTTTGGCAGAAAACATATTTCATTCTGCCGTTTATTTTACTTTTTTTATAAAAAACAAGAAAAAACGTTAACTTCGGTGGAACCGAAGCTTAAATACCCGTCACACGAATCTTTGAATAGTTTAGTGTGATCATCAGTGGCTTATATACATTTATAAATATATATTGGGAAATAATTACCTTTTTATACATTTGTTCGAAAATAATCGATAAGTTTGTATGGGGACTATAGCTAAAAATAGGCGTGGCACCTTGGTTTTGTTATTGGATATCATTAGAAGTGTTTTTACATAAATTTGAGTGAATAGTCTCATAAATAATACCTATTTTTATACAAAAATTCGAAAACGGGCGTTAAGTTTGTATGGGGGCTATAGCTAAAAATGGGCGTGGCACCTTGCTTTTGATATTGGATATCATTAGAAGTGTTTTTACATAAATTTGAGTGAATAGTCTCATAAATAATACCTATTTTTATACAAAAATTCGAAAACGGGCGTTAAATTTGTATGGGGGCTATAGCTAAAAATGGGCGTGGCACCTTGCTTTTGATATTGGATGACATTAGAAGTATTTTTACCCAACTTGGAGTGACTACATTCATAAATAATAGCTATTTTCATATAAAATTCGAAAATGGGCGGTAAGTTTGTATGGGGCTATATCTAAAAATGGGCGTGGCAGTTTGGATTTGACACTGGATGACAATAGAAGTATTTGGACCCAACTTGGAGTGACTACATTCATAAATAAATGCTATTTTCATACAAAAAATCTGAAAAAAACGGTAAGTTTATATGGGGGCTACCCTTTAAAATGGGCGTGGCACTTTGATTTTAACACTTGAACTGCTTAGGACTGAAAAAAGCTTAAGTTCCGAGTTTCAGGTCAATATCTTTAAAACTAAGCGAATGAATCGCATAAATACAGACAGACAGACAGACGGACGGACAGACAGACGGACGGACAGACAGACAGACGGACATGGCTAGATCGACTCGTCTCGTCGTGCTGATCAAGAATATATATACTTTATAGGGTCTACGATGTCTCCTTTAATGCGTTACAAACTTTCTGACAAAATGATAATACCCTCCACACTATGTGTGACGGGTATAAAAAATGTTAATTTTAGTGAATTGCAATTTTTTGACAAATCAAGTGACTGGCAAATGTACCAACGATTTTGTACAGGTTCGGTGTTCAAGTGAAAATGAACGTTTCGCGAAGAATGATAAAAGCACCAATCCCAGATAAATGAACAGTTTCAAGGTTCGCGAAAAGCGATTCACAAAATCGCGGGCAGTGCGACATTGCGATTTTTTAAGTCACTGTGAAAAAATCACCCAATGGAAATTTTTGCCAACACTACTAGCAATCGTTCAGAGAGTGTGTTCAACATTTTGAAATTTTTTTTTAAATAGAAGCAATAGGCAAATCCTTCAATCATGAGGTATGCCTCATGGGTATACCCCTTAATGTGCATCAGAGACTTCTTTCGAGAAAATGCAAAAATGCTACTTTTTGTGTTAGTTTTGACCAAAGAAAGCGTGTTTTAAAACACTGTACTTTCCCCTATGTGTAAATATGGATGGCTGAGTTTATGATCAAATATTAAATTTTTTTTTTATGGATGAACAGTAGAACTGCCGGGCATGCCCTCTTTTGAGCGGTTAAAGCATACACAAATCTTGATGATATTTCGGTATCGTATCACAATAAACCATGGAAAAAATAACACAGGCCTACAAGTTTTTAACCCAGAGACAAGACCTATCATACCCGAAGGATTTTGATGCGCTGAATCCGAATCCGTGCTCGGAATTGCTCCTATACGTCTGGTTTTTTGAGATATCCTAACCTAAAGTTTTTTGCAGTTTTTGAGGTTACGCGACAGACGGAAAAAATTATTATCAAAAAACGTTTTATGGCAATTGAAAACCTTTTTTGGATTTTTTCAAATATCTTTTTTTCACCGAAAAATCTCTATTTGAAATTTTACAATTAAGCGTATTAAGCGTTAAAGGGTTAATACGCTTAATTGTAAAATTTCAAATAGCTGATATTTCGGTGAAAAAATATATTTGAAAAATCCAAAAAGGTTTAGAAGGGGAAGGGTGATACTTTCAATTGCCATAAAACGTTTTTTGATAATAAGTTTTTCCTTCCGTCACGTGCAGCCTCAAAAACTTCAAAACGCGTTTTTGCACTTTTAGGTTAGGATATCTCGAAAAACCAGACGTATAGGAGCAATTCAGAGCACGGATTCGATTCAGCGCATCATCCTTCGGGTGTGTTAGGTCCGGTCTCTGGGTCTAGACTTTTGTTAAATTTTGTCGGCCTGTGTAATCGAAAGAAGCTAACAAGCTTTCTAAACATTTTCAGAGTAAATACTTTTTTATTTACTATTATGCAAATATATATAACTCTCCGCCCCAAATATTGATTTAAGCCAAAAAACAAACAAACAAATCAAAACCAAATAATTAACATTAAAGTCACAAAATGACCTTCACCTAGAAGCAGTTTTACCCGCCCACTTATACATAAATATAGTATAGCCTTAGGAAATTAAAGCAAGCGTATGATTAGAGGAAGAAGGGTGCGGTGAGTCCGTGCCTGCCAGCTTAAGAATTGTTTACACTCTTATTTATTTGTCCAAGTAATTCGGTTACAAGATTAGCACGCGTTTCGAGTTGAGTTTTTACCCCCTAAAAAATGTGTGTACGTGGCCTGTAAATGCTTTCAATTTCGATTTTTTTTTTTTAGCCAACGGCGATGACATTAGCGGCGCGTTTACAAATTGCTACGTGCCGCTGATTAGCAAAGCAAAACCAATAAAATCGAAAATATTTGCATTTGCCAACAATGTTTCTTAGTAATTTTATTCTTGTTGTTGTTAAGAATTGAACGAGTATTACGTGTTTAATTTGAAAAGAAGTTACCATAGAAATGCCAAATAATATTCAATTAGAGCGTTCTTTTCGTCTCTTTAATGAGAATGTATCTTTTACCTTTTGTTTTGTTTAATTGGTATATCTGTTTTGAATTTGAATTCAATTTAAATTGGTTCTGACTTATTTAAGCTTTTTTAATGGAGAAGAGTCAATAATTGTTAAGTACTACGTGTTTCTCTTTAAATTACTATTTTGCGATTTAAGCTCACTCATGGGGTATACGTAACATAAAAATGCTTCAATTGTTAAAAAATGCTTTTAGTTATACATACAACCGACTCGAAAGATAGCCTCGATTGCGCAGTCGCCACAACGCTTAAAACACTTCAGTCAAGCCTAAGTTAATTTGCTTGTTCGTATCTTATCTTGACCCACAGCGATAAAAGCAAAGTAAATGATTGAGGTCGTCTATATACATAAGTATGTACGAGTATGTATATATGAGCAAATTTCAAACAAATATTAAAATAATGTAATGCTCTAGGTACTCTACAAACGTTACACAGTTTGGCGTACCTTACAAGAAAAAAGAAAATAAAAAATAAAAATAGTTAACTTCGGTTGGACCGAAGCTTATATACCTGTTACACATCATTTGACGTTAATAGACCTTCGTGTGCAGCATTTGTATTAAATTTTATTTTAAAATAGTAAACAAATAAAAATTATTCTTAAAAATTTAGAAATTCGCGGTCCGATTTGAACCAATTTTAAACTGAAGATTTGGCATGATATAAGAAGCATTTGTGCCATATTTGAACCCATTCGCTTTATAAATACATTTTTCTTATAAGAACTTGACAAAATGTTGTACTTTTGTATGGGAGCTATACCTAAAAGTGGGCGTGGCACATTGATTTTAACATATAAAGTAAACAGGACCTAGAAAAGCTTAAGTTTGAAATTTCAGCCCAATATCTTTATATCTTCATAGAATAAATCGAGCAGCAACAAACAGACAGACGGACAGACGGACAGATAGACGGACATGGCTACATCGATTCGTCTCATCGAGCTGATCAATAATATATATACTTTATGGGGTCTACGATGCCTCCTTTAATGCGTTACAAACTTTCCGACAACTGAATATACCTGTTTACACTATGTGTAACAGGTATAATAAAAAAAAGAAAGAACGCTGAAGTCGAGTATGCTCGACTGCAAGATACCCTGTACCCAATCTATATGTACCTTAAGTTAGGTTCTATTTTACTAACATATCTCATTGAATTGGATTTTCATAGAAAAACTTAAAAAAATCGGGTATATCTTTGATTTGGTTTATACCTAAAATTTTGTTGGGCCTACCCATATTGGTCTATTTCATTGGGACTATCATAGACATAATTTATACTAAATTTAAATTTTCTAGAATAAAAAGCAATGACGTTTTTATGTAAAAACCCAATATTTTGGGGTAAATTTGTATGGGGGCTATACCTAAAATTTTGTTGGTCCTACCCATGTTTAGATATTTTATTGGGACTATCATAGACATACTTTTATACTAAATTTGAACTTCCTAGAATAAAAAACAATGACGTTTTTATGCAAAAACCCAAAATTTTGGGGTACATTTGTATGGGGGTACCCCTTAAAATGGGTCTAGAGAAAAACCGTTTGTAAGTGCACACTTGACGGCCTTGGAGAGTCTAAGTTTCAATTTTGAAAGCTCTACCTCTTATAGTCTCCGAAATAATCGTTTTCATACGGCAGACAGCAGACACGGAGGGGGACAGACGGACAGACGGACGGACGGACGGACGGACAGACAGAAGCTAGTTCGACTCCCCCTTCCAATGCTGATCAAGAATATATATACTTTATAGGGTCTATCTTGCCTCCTTCTGTCTGTTACATACATTCGCACAAACTTAATATACCCTTTTACCCTTTGGGTACAGGGTATAAAAATATACGAGGTGTGTTCAAAAGTAATCGCATATTTTGTGTTTTTTTAAATTATTTATTAATTCATGAATATCTATTTTGTCCCCTTTAAAGTAATCCCCCCCCCGATAAAATACACCTATGCCAACGTTTTTTCCAATACTCGAAACATGCCAAATAGTCCCTTTCCGGTATAGCCATCAGCGCCTTCTTCGATTTAGCTTTTATCTCCTCAATCGACTCGAAACGCGTTCCCGGAGTGGTCTCTTGAGTTTTGGGAATAGCCAGAAGTCACACGGTGCCAAATCAAGCGAATACGGTGGTTGCGGAACGATATTGGTTGCATTTTTGGCAAGAAAGTCACGAAAATCAGTACAGTTTTTAAAAAAATCATCATTTTGGTACCAACCGAGACTTGACACGTTTGAGGCCCAAAACATCCTTCAAAATTGTATTAATTGATCCTTTCGATACGAAAATTTCATCAACAATGTCTCTCATAGTTAATCGACGGTGTGCAAGCACTAATTCTTTTTCTTTTTGAATGTGAGCATCGTCCGTTGAGGTCGATGGTTGATCAGGGGAGCTCTTCGTCTTCAACACGTTCGCAACCCTCTTTGAACAATTTATACCAATCAAATGTTGTTGATTTTGGTAGAGCTCGGTCCCTATAAGCCTTCTTCAACATTTTTTATTCCATTTATTCCATTCAGAAAAAAAAAAATTGATACAGGTTCTTTGATCCATTTTTTTGAATAGGTAAAAATCGAAGACGATCCAAAACACGTGCAAGCAAAGCAGCTGTCAACAATTAAGTGAACATTCAAAATGGCCGAGCTTGTCGGCATAAGTTAGAGTCATAAGTAGCAACATAACGCCACACATCGAAATTCGAATATACGTAATCCGCGAAAATTCAAAATTCGCGATAATGTTTGAACACACCTCGTATTAAATAATTTAAAAAAAATTATAACAAAAAAACATTTACATTTATTTCTTAATCTCCGAGAAAAGCGGTTCTACAGAGTATAACATACATCAGAATGTATAGATTAGGGTTCGGCTTATTTATGAATGCAATGAGAATTTGAAATAAAATCTCCACCTCTAATTAAACTTTACATTTCTCTCTTTTCCAAGACACAGAGAACTTTACTCTCGGCACTTTTTTTAAATCAATACTATAAACATTTTATAATATAATATTCTATACTTTATTTATTTATTTGTAAATATATTAGAGATTATTTAGAGGTGGAGATTTTATCTAAAAACAAGCACAAATAAGACTTTCGGTTTTTGTCAGATCGAATTAATGCTTTACATTTCTGTGTTTTACCCCAAAACGAACATTTTTAGACCCTGAGACATTTGGTAAAAGCACTTTCATAAAATAAGCCGAGTCCTAATACACATGGATACTCTGCTTAGTCTTTCTTTTCTCTACATGGAACATTTGTGCATTAAAAAAAAAAAAGAAGACACCCAATATGAAAGGAGCTTATGGTGATACACCACAACTTATATTTAATATAATCATGAGCAGTCTTCTCCAATTGCTTACACAATATTAATATACTAAGGGGATTGTACGAATTTATCATAGATAGCATTATAAAATAAAACGAATGAGCGTTATAATGAACGGAGAAGGCGTTGCACATGGCTAGAGCAATTCTAATCAAATAAAAAATTGAATGCCAAAAGAACTTATATACGAGTTCCAAGTAGACTTGAAATGATTCCGCTGAATAGAACTCAGCTAAAGAGCATGATAGGGCTCTTAACAGGTCACTGCAGACTTAGGAAACACCTACATGTAATGGGTGTAGCAAGCTCCTCTGAGTGCAGATTCTGTGGTAGTATGGAGGGAAACACCTATCCATATTCTATCAGAATGTGTAGATACATCCAGAAGCAGAATGTCATTGCTAGGAGGACATACACTCTCCTTAGAGAAGGTTAGGAAAACAGAACCTATGAAAATGATTAGATTCATTCAAAGAATAGGGCTAGATTCAGAAATTTAGCTAGTAAGGGGGGTACATTATATCTTTCAGGTAGCAGTACAATTACCCCATAAAGAATCATTAGCAGCGAAAGATATAAATGAAGTCGGCTTTGTGCACACTTAAAGAAGAAGGGAAGGCAATTTAAATTCATAATTATGTTTTAGGTTTTCTCCATTTTATTTACAAAAGTTGTTAAGTCGGTATAATTCATATAAAACGGATGAAAATCAATAATTGTTTCGTTAGTGAGTTCATATAAATTTTCATGATGATCAGAAAATACTAATTTGTTTTTTAATGATTTTTGTTTTATAAATGTAGTTCCCTACTTTTAGCTCAATACACTTATTCCAGCGATTTTCCAACTTCTTGATCCCGCTCGAGAAGTAATTTTCCGGAAGATCTACAAAATACTCCTCCGCGGCGTCGATGATTTTGAGGTTTTAGAAGAGATAGTTGTCCGAGGGGAGCCAAATCGGGCGAATAGGGTGTATGCGGAATCAATTGGAACCCTAAATCATTGATTTCAGTCGTAGTTGCTACGGTCGTGTGCACCGGCGCATTCTTTTACAAAAACAAATTTTTTTTTCGCTATATGCGAGGCCGTTTTGCAGCGATTTTGGCCTTCTATCGTTCCAATAATGCACAGTTATAACCGCTCCGAGAGCGAGATTGTTCACGAAGAGTATACCATGACAATGCCAGAAAATCGAACCTCCCTCGGCCGCTTCAGAGCTTTCGTGCTGGCTTCAGTCCATTCAGTTTTCTAGGTTGTAATAGTGAATCCAGATTTCATCCGCCCGATTCCGCATCAGCATGTCGAAACACTATTTCGAAGTGCTCTTGCGTTTGTGTTTTTTGATCTAGAGTAAGCATGCTCAGCAACCAGCGCAGGATAACTTTTCCTATGCAGATTCTCGCCCGTCAAGGAGATTACTTTTCACCCCACCTATATTTTTAGCAATACAAGAATTCCGTTTTGATAAAACTACTCACGGAAGTCATAAAATTGGTAAATAACCTGTCGCGTCCGTAAAATATGCGATGAGCTCCAAAGTCAAACTGGCATTTTTACTTAGCGGTTTTAGTCCCTTGGACATGCTCCTGCTACCCTATTTCTGTTTTGCCTTGAGATTTTGCTTTATGAGATTATCTTATTATTTAATTGATCACAATAAACTTTACTGTGAAATAGAAATTTTAAATTGTGTTGTAAAATATCGTAAATAAATGGATAAACACAACAAGATCGCCTCGAGTGTATCTGATCCATAAAGTATGAAGTTTCAGTTTCACACTCTTCTTTTTTAATATTTTTATTTAAAATATCAAAAACGCGCATATAATAATTTTCTTTGATGGCGCATCAGTGTCACAGTAAATCGATGAAATCAGTTATCGTATAACATATATGCATATACGATATATTGTATATAAATCCGATTGTAGCAATCAAGTGAAGCACCTTATAAAGCATCTGTCAAGACGAATAGCTTCATGCAAATGCAACAAAGTTAACGTTGACAACTTTGGATGATTATGAACGCGTGCGCGCAATCAGCAAAACGCTGCGTAAATCATCTTCTTCGTCGTCATCGGCGTTGTCATCAGTTAAACTGAATCTTGAGAATAAATGTAAGACTCAAATGCAGCCAACAGAATAAAATATTGAATATTAAATTTCGTATGCAAAATGCGCAACAGCAATAAAAACTTATTGAGTCGGCAAATGATTTTTTTTTTTTTTTTGTTTTGATTTTTTTCCAATGCGCATTCAAGCCAAAACGCGTTCAAGTATTTCATGTCAAGAATCCAAATTGTTGTGGTTCAGACAGAAAATGCAAGCAGACAGTAACCAATTCGAAGGAACAGAAGCAGCAGTTTGCAGCCAACGCGGCGTATGATTGTTGTCTTGCATACTGATTAGATGTGATTGGATTGATTAAGTAAACGCAATGCATTTAATCAATTTTGCATTGTGTAACGCCCACAATTCCGGTTGAGGCATAATTCTGCGTAAAAATATTTAAATTCTATTTTATTTAATTTTTTTCATTTTAAAAATCTTTTTTTTTTATGAAGTTCTCCACTTCAAATTTTCAAATATATTTTTTTTCTGTTCTGTCTGCGCTTTTGTTTGTCATTGTTTTTTTGTTTTCTGGTTTTTTTTTTTTCGAGTAATATTTTATTTTTTCGACTTAAATGGCGCTTGACGATTTGTTATACATGACAAAAGAGACAGCAAATTTGTTTTGATGCAAAAACTTCAATTTGATATGTCAGCGCTTAATATTGATTGCTGACAATAACATTTTGTGTTGGACGTATCCAAAAAAAAAAAAAAAAAAAAATGCGATAGACAAATTATTTTTGACAGTGCAAATAGATGCATAAATCACATTTCAATTTAAATATTTACATTTTTGTTTCGATTTTCAATTAGCAACAACAAAAAAAAAAATAAAAATAAAAATAAAGAAATTTAAATACATTTCAAATAAAAAGTAGGAACAATACTTTTTCATATAGAAAATAGCAAAAATAAAGCAAATAGAAAAAGAGAGAAAAAAAAAACAAAATGTTAAGTTCGGTTAAACCGAACTTACATATATACCTATTACACATCATTTGAACTGATTAGATCTTCGTGTTCAACATTTGTATTAAATTTTATCTTAAAATACTAATACAATTTAAAAATTTCGTCTAAGATCTGGACTAAACGTTGTATGTTTGTATCGGAGCTTGTACGTAAAATTGGGCGTGGCACATTGAGTTTAACATACAAAGAACACAGGACCTAGAAAAGCTTAAGTTAAATTTCAGCCCAATATTTTTTGAACAGAAGGAGGGACAGGCTAAAGTAATTTGGCTATGCCGTGGATCATACATTAATTGGTCTGTGATGGGTCCTTATAATACACTTATAATACATTTTTGTAAACTAAGAACTTGGAAATTGTTATTTAAATCGTCCCGGAAAAGATATCGGCAAAAAAATTTTTTTTGGACACATGTGTAACAACCTTGAAAAAAATCGGCCGACATCTTTTCCCGGTTGATTTAAATAACAATTTCTAGGTACTTATTTTACAAAATTGTAAAAGTAAAAATAATAGTACATTTCCACTGGCTTTTGCGTTCGAGTTAGCGTTAACCTGTTGCTATCGAAATTAACGCATACTAAAATGGTATACAATATAACTTATATTTATTATTTCCCAAAAATTAGTGTGTGACAACTTTGCGTCTATAGTAGGCATTGCTTTCGATAGCAACAGGTAAACGCTAACTCGAACGCAAAAGCCAGTGGAAATGTACTATAAATTTTAAATAACATAGGAGAAATATATAAAAGATTAAACTTTTAAAAAGAAAAACAAATAAATAAGAGATATTTTAATAGAGGGGATATGGATTAGCTTGAACCACATTAGCTTCGCCTGGAAAAAAGAGAAAGATAGAGAGATATAGAGAGAGATAGAGATAAGGAGAGAGATAGAGATAGAGTTAGGGAGAGAGATAGGGAGAGAGATAGGAGAGAGATAGGGAGAGTGATAGGGAGAGAGATAGGGAGAGATGGATAAATGGATAGATAGAGAGATAGAGAGTGGTTGAGAGATATTGAGAATGATAGAGAGAGATAAAGAGAGATAGGCAGAGAGAGAGAGAGATAGTCAGAGATAGAAAGAGAGAGATAGTCAGAGATAGAGATAGGGAGAGAGATAGAGAGAGATAGTCAGAGATAGAGAGAAATAGAGAGATATAGAGAGAGATACAGAGAGACAAAGAGAAAGAGAGTGAGATAAAGAGAGCTAGAGCTAGACATAGAGAGAAAGAGAGAGAGAGTGATACAGCGAGAGAGGGAGTTGAGAGATAGAGTGGAATGGAGAGAGGTAGGGAGATAGAGAGAGATAGATGAAATGATTGAAAGATAGACAGAGACAGGAATAGAAAGAATAGAGATGGGGAATGGGCTGGACTTTTGTCGTTGCCCATTGTGGCCCATTTATTTTTCGTCTTCGTGCGGTTTCGTGTTTGAGAAATTTTATGTCGTGCAAATGTTTTATACAGTTTATAAAAAAAATTCGTGTCGAGTCGGACTGGGCTGGGCTTTTCAAAGTTTGTGTCTAACACGACCCATTCCCATCTCTAATAGAGACATCTTTGATTATAGTTTTGAAACTGAATTATTTGAGTACAACATTGCGTGATGAGGCAAAATTCATAGAATCAGAGATGCTACTACACTGTTAAAAAATATGCTTTCCAAAAACTAAGAAGCTGATTCAACATTGGTTTAAGAATTGTAAGGCTTGTATGTAAAATACACAAGGAAGCATGATAGATTCTAAGGTTAATGAATTCTTGATTGCCATTGAAAGGATAGGTGATCTGCTTATATCTGTCCGTCATTTTTATGCTGTATGAAACGAATATATTGGAGAGTATTCAAAATGGAGCAGCCAAACATATATGAAACGTATACTTTTCTGAGCCGTCAAGTGGTCACATACAAAATGTTTTTCTCTAACCCCATATTAAGGGGAACTCCATACAAACCTACCCCAAAATATTGAGTTTTTCTTTGTTTCTTAAACTAGGAACTCTAAGTTTATTATTTATAAATTACTTCTATGATAGTCACAAGCAAATATCCAAATTTGAGAAAGCCCAAAAATATTTTAGGTATACCTCACATACAATGTAGATACTGTTTTAATGCCTTCGTTTCGAGTTTTTATTATTATTATTATTTTATTATTTGTATGTAACTTTTTTGATATATGATAATAGAAACACGAATCTACAATTAAGAATATTGCCAATATGGGATTATTTATATGGTTCATTAAAATTGGCTACAGGATATCTCGAAGTCAATCATACTGCATACTCGACTGGAGCATTATTTCCTGTTTTCCGTAAAATTCAGCAAATCACAAACTATGTAACTCAATTTTAGAATGTTAATATATAAATAATTGTTATTGAATGGTTCTACATACATATTGTACACATACTTATTGTATAAACTTTCATTTATATTCGACAGAGATTTGATTGAATGTACACACAATTTCACAAAAATAAGAGAAAAAAAGTGACTCGAAACCATAAAAATATTTATGTTGTGCTGTAATGACACCGGTTGAAGCTTATTTTTTATCAGCAACATTATCAATAGGGCCAACGGCAAAAAATCATCTGAAATATAAATCAGAAAAAAATAGGTTGAAAATAAAAATAAGCAGAATAGTTAACAACAATTGCCACAAGCGAAACACACGTTTCTGACACAGCAGGAAAAAAGAGAGAAATAAAATAAAACAAAATAATATTAAATTTTTTTATGGATTTTTATACAATAGTGCATATAAAAGAAGTGCTAATAGCAAATATATAGTAAATACCTTAATAAATATTTATGTTTTTATATAAAAATTTAAAAATGGACGATGGCTTTTTTATGGGCCTACATTTTAAAGTTGGTGTACCACTCTTTTTTAACATGCAAAGTACGTGGGGCCCAAAAATATTTAAGTTTTTAGTTTGAGCTTTATAAATTATACTTGGAGCGAATAAAAGTATTATCATAAAAAGCAATATCTAGATCGATTCATATTGTCAAGTTTATCAAAAATATGTAGGGTATTCGATTGATTTTTTAGACGATCTGCTCCGTATTGCATACCCTGGTCAGCACTATGGGTACTTTTTGGAAGATCACACGTTGCAATAAACGACAACCTCTCAGAAACAACTTCATAAAATGCTCAAACAGAACATGTTATCGATCAGATGTATAGAATTCGAATAGCATAATCTCCCCAATCAAATCTGATGAGATGCATATTTAAATTAATAATCTTAAAGCCTTCGAGACACTAGGTTTCGATGGTTTTGTTACAAGAAGATTGTGCTATAATAGGTGTGCTGTACCTAGTAATGATCTGGAAATATGGTCTTATTTGAAGGTTTCAAAAAAGCGAAAACCGTATAGATAGGTTCATTCTTATAGACCAATAAGC
Organism: Leucophenga varia; assembly: GCA_018903435.1. Classification (NCBI taxonomy): domain Eukaryota; kingdom Metazoa; phylum Arthropoda; class Insecta; order Diptera; family Drosophilidae; genus Leucophenga; species Leucophenga varia. The sequence goes on from JAEIFJ010000027.1 coordinate 141,961, forward strand.
TTGCTTTTAGGCTTTTTAAAAATATTTGAGAGGATATTTGCAACTTTATAAAATGAGAAAGGTGCCAATACTGATTATCAGATTGGTTTCAGGCAACACCATGGGTCTCCAGAGCAATACCTTCGAATTTTGCAGCAAGTTCTTTAATTAATAGAGCTTAGTTAGTTTCTTGGATGTTCAGCAAGCTTTTGGTTGCGTCTAACATGAAGGATTACAAGTTTAAATCTCTTTAAACTATTTTTCTAGCCATATTCATTATAATCGGTCGAGTATTCGATGTATCAATACAGTTGTACTTACTTACAGCAGTGATGTTGCTCATCTTTCGAGGTGGTGTGTTTAAAAAATTACACCCAACCGATTATTCAAACAATCCATTATCTGAGCGGAATCAGCAGAAAGAAACTACTGATAAGCCAATAGACACCGTTGTGGAACTAGAGTAAGCCGTCAATTACCCAACGGAATTTTTAAATTCACTCGATCTGCCGGGGATGCCACCACACATACTGAAATTGAAGATATGTGTGCCAATTATCCTGTTACGGAACATCAATCAACCGAAATTCTGCAACGGCACGCGACTCGCAGTCAAGAAATTGATGAACAATGTAGTGGAAGCAACAATATTGACGTGGCCATTCAAAGGTGAAGATGTCCTTATTCCTCGAATTCCCATAATTCCAACCGATACACCTTTTCAAATTAAGAGATTGCTGTTTCCAATTCGATTGGTATTCGCAATAACAATCAATAAAGCTCAGGGCCAATCTTTAAAGTTATGTGGCTTAGATTTAGATGCGAATTGCTTCTCACATGGACAATTGTATGTTGCGTGTTCCCGTGTAGGTAAACCAGATAGCCTCTACATTTATGTCGAGAACGGAAAAACAAAGAATATTGTTTATCCACAAGTGTTACAAAATTAAATGGATATGTAACTACAGTACAGCTAGTATTCAAATAAATATAAACATCGAGTTCGCTTAAGGAACACCTACTATTGACGCAAATTTAAAAAAAAAAAAATGCAAACTTTCGAGCTAGAAGCCGAGTATATTACTATCAATATTTCGATAACATTTTGATATCCATTCGCTAACATTTCGATAACATTTCGATAACTTTTAAAACTTCGATGGTGTAAAATTTTTTCTAAAATATCTCTCAGTGCAGAAAATTATTTTTGAGGTTTTACTTCCGATATAATTTCGATAACTTTACAAATCAATTTTTGAACTTAGACTCAACTGAAATAAATGTAAAAGCTAAAATAAACTCTTGGACCTCTAATGGATCACAGTGTGCCTCTTCTACAAAAAAAAAAAAAATGTATTGATGGTCTGCACAATGCAGAACAATAAAGTTCTAGTACCATCAATTTTAAATTCATCAATTTTCGAACAGTTAAAAATTAAGCATAATTTTCCTAATAACGCACGAAATTCAGACAGACGAACATGCAGCATATATATTGTCAAACTGCATTATATGTTCTATGAGATACATAAGTACTACTCAAAAATTATATTTGAACAGTTTTTAAAATGCATCACGTTTATTGACATCATCAGCGTTGTCAATCTCAAACACTATCGTACGACATACAAGCTTTAAAAGTCAATAACGTTAAAATAAACAAGAAAAAAAGTTAACTTCGGTTGGACCGAAGTTTATATACCTGTTACACATCATTTGACGTTGATAGACCTTCGTGTGCAGCATTTGTATAAAATTTTTTTTCAAAATACTAAACAAATTAAATATACTCTTAAAAATTTAGGAATTCGCGGTCCGATTTGGACCAATTTTAAACTGAAGATTTGGCATGGTATAAGAAACATTTTAACCATATTTGAAGCCATTCGCTTTATAAATACATTTTTTCATATAAGAACTTGAAAAAAATGTTGTACTTTTGTATGGGAGCTATACCTAAAAGTGGGCGTGGCACATTGATTTTAACATAGAAACTACACAGGACCTAGAAAAGCTTAAGTTTAAAATTTCAGCCCAATATCTCTAAAACTGAGCGAATAAATCGCGCAGCAACACACAGACAGACGGACAGACGGACAGACGGACGGACGGACAGACGGACAGACGGACAGACAGACGGACATGGCTAAATCGATTCGTCTCGTCGAGGTGATCAAGAATATATATACTTTATAGGGTCTACGATGCCTCCTTTAATGCGTTACAAACTTTCCGACAAACTGAATATACCTGTTTACACTAGTGTAACAGGTATAAAAATAAAAAACAAGAAAACATTAAAGACACCCAAAAAAAAAAAAAAAAAAAAACAACTTACTACATCATAATATCACGCATAAAGATCAATTCATCCTGCTGCATGTTAAGGCACAGCAAATTCATCATCAAATCAAAACCACGACGACAACAACTGGCACCAAAAAAAAAAAAAAAAAAAGTTTTAGCATCGCAACACAGACGCAACGAGAAACGTTATTGAGGTCACGGTGGCCTTTTTCGGAGCTATTTGCCTGCTCTATAGTGAAATCTGTGACTTTGAAGTCTTGCAATGATTAAAAAGCACATAAGAAAAAAAAATAATAAAAAACAAAAAAGTATCTTAAAGATATTTTTATTTGAATGTGCGGTGGCTAAGTTAACTACGAAAGTACGTACGTACATATTGCATGGATTTAGGTTTTTTTTGGGTGCGGTAGCCGGCCGGTTGGGATCTCTACGAGTAACTTAAACTTAAATAAAATTTTTTTTTGTCTTTTGTTTTAACGAAAATATGACTTACGTTTATTTAATGCGGCACACTCTCACTTTTCAAAATAAAAATATTGACAAAAAAAAAAAAAAAAAAACTGAAAATACGAAACCAAAAAGACATTGAGGAATTTTTATAGGCTTAGCATCAATTTTTTTTTTTTTTTTTGATTGAATGACTGACAGTTGCTACTTAGAGTGACGCTGTTCAATGTGATACATCACAAAGTAAAAAATAATAAAAAAAGATACATAATACCCGATTGAGTTGTATATCTGATTTTGGTTAATGGTTTTATGCTCTGCAACAGACACAATTTATTTTTATGAAGTACTTAAATACTTCAAAAGCATTGTTGTAGATTGTATTGATATATTATATTTTATAAGTATTGTAATATTAAAATATATTTACACATAATAACAAGAAGTATCTTTTTGAGTTTTTTTTATTTAGTTTAAAAATTTATATGCTTTAATTCAGTACCAAAATAAAATATGTTTCATTTTCTTTAGCATATAAAAATAGATTAAACTAATATTTTAGGTTTATACAGAATAAAAAGAATATAGCAATTGTATCTCATGGATTTCTATTTTAGTTTCTGCTTTAAGTAAAGTTAATATTTAACAAAAATCTAACCTTTTGCAAAAAATTCTCTACTCTATTTCAAAGTTGAAAATACAGCTGAAGCGTGGCAAATATCTAATAAACTTTTGAGTAAGGTATTAAGAACAGACAGGATATGCTTTTAAACGCTTTAAAATTCGTACTTTACCTTTAATATTTATATGCATACCCTTGCTGAAAGAAGAAGTATATTATATATATTCTTAATGAGTCGATATAGCTATGTCTGTCTGTCCTGCTGTATGCCGTATGAAACGGATTAACTCGTAAGAAATGGATTAACTTGTTTATTTTTCTTTGTTCCTTTAAGTGTTTTTTTTTCATAATAATGACCAAATTTAATAAAACACAAAAAAATTCTAAGTTAATGGAACCAATATAGTCTTCAGTTCCCATACATTAATGTAAATAATTATTATTAATAAATATAATTAATAGAAATGAATATTTCTGTATGTACTTATATATCCCAAGATATGGAATTTTTATTTAAAGTTAAATATTTTTTTTTTTTTGGTTTTATACGCGCCACACATAGTGTGATGTAAGGTATGGTTAGTTTATATTTGGGTTCCATTGTAAATTATGTAAGGCAAACATAAGAAATTGTTTTTAAACGAATTCCAAATGACCCTGATGAATGGCATATTGTGGGCTACAAGCATAGGAGGCTTACTTTAGAATTTGGCGTACAATTTACAAGAAAATTTAAGTTGCTCAGTGATAAATTGTTTAAAATGTGTGGGGATTGCGCAAAGCTTAGCAATGCCTCTGCAGTTGGCTGTATCTGATTTGTTTCCATTTCCAAATAATTGGTACCACAATCAGCAAAACTTATAAGTGTACAAGACGGGATACTATCACGATATGAAGGGAAATTTGACTTAAGAGGAAGTAAGTGTTTTAACAGAGTATCTCTTAGAGTTGAAGGGGTAGAATTTGAAGAGGTACCATAAAGAGGTAGCATGAAGATCATAAAGGTTTGAAGAGACTTTAGCAGCGGAATTAGTCGTTTGAAAAAGGGTTGCAAACAGGTTGGGGGAATCTGTTGCCCATACATCATTAAATAACAAATTAATTAGCTTTTTGTATAGCTAGAAACCCTGAAATAAAGTTAAACAAGGAAGCACGCTGAAGTCGAGTATGCTCGACTCCAAGAAACGCTGTACTCAATTTTTATACCCGTTACACATAGTTTGTCAAAAAGTTTGTAACGCATTGAAGGAGGCATCGGAGACCCCATAAAGTATATATATTCTTGATCAGCTCGATGAGACGAATCGATATAGCCATGTCCGTCTGTCTGTCCGTCTGTCCGTCTGTTTGTTGCTATGCGATCATTTCGATGAAGATATAAAGATATTGGGCTGAAATTTTAAACTTAAGCTTTTCTCGGCAACGACTACGTTAAGTTCGAAAATGAGAGTGCCACGCCCGTTTTTTAGGTATAGCCCCCATACAAACTTATCGATTTTTTTCGATTTTTTTTTTTAAATAGTAATTATTTATGAATGTACTCGCTCCCAATTGGGTAAAAACATTGTTTTGGTCATCCAGGGTCAAAACCAAGACGACACGCCCATGTAACGGGTATATCAGCTTCGGTTCCACCGAAGTTAACGTTTTTCCTTGTTATATACTGTTTTATTGTATTCATTTCGACTATACTATATTTATAGCTAAACAATTTTTTGGGCTTGGTTTGTATGGGGGTACCCTTTAAAATGGGGCTAGAGAAAAACCGTTTGTAATAGATCGCTTCGAGACTTAGCAGAGTCTAAGTTTTGAATAAGGTAGACATGTCTCTTATAGTCTCTGAGAGAATAGTTTGTTTACGGATGTAGATGCATCGCGTAAACACGGAAATACTTGTAGCCTTTTATTGTATGGTAGTAATTATATTGTTTTTGGTACAGGAAATCTTATAGTATAGCATACTCGTCTGTAGCGTTCTTCCTTTTATTTTAGTTTTTATTCTATTTTTGATTATATTTTTATACCCGTCACACACAGTGTGGGAGGGTATTACCATTTTGTCAGAAAGTTTGTAACGCATTAAAGGAGACATCTTAGACCCTATAAAGTATATATATTCTTGATCAGCACGACGAGACGAGTCGATCTAGCCATGTTCGTCTGTCCGTCTGTCTGTCCATCCGTCCGTCTGTCTGTCTGTATTTATGCGATTCATTCGCTTAGTTTTAAAGATATTGACCTGAAACTCGGAGCTTAAGCCTTTCTCAGTCCTAAGCAGCTCAAGTGTTAAAATCAAAGTGCCACGCCCATTTTAAGGTGTAGCCCCCATACAAATTTACCGTTTTTATACCCGTCACATATGTGAACGGGTATTATCATTTTGTCCGAAAGTTTGCAACGCATGGAAGGAGACATCGGAGACCCTATAAAGTATATATATTCTTGGTCAGCTCGATGAGACGAATCGATTTAGCCATGTCCGTCTGTCTGTCCGTCTGTCCATCTGTCTGTCCGTCTGTCTGTTGCGATGGCCTGAAATTCGAAACTTAAGCTTTTGTGCTCCTAGTTAGTTTGTATACCAGAACCAAGGTGCCACGCCCATTTTTAGGTATAGCCCCCATACAAACTTACCGTTTTTTTCCGATTTTTTGTATAAAAATTGTAATTATTTATGAATGTATTCGCTCCCAATTGTGTAAAAACATTTCTTTTGTCATCCAGTGTCAAAACCAAAATGCCACGCCCTCTTTTAGGCATAGCCTCCATATAAACTTTCCGTTTTTTTTCCGATTTTTCCGATTTTTTTGTAAAAAAATAATATTTATTTATGCATATATTCACTCAAATTTGGTTAAAAACACTTTTAATGTCATCCAATGTCAAATCAGATGTGCCACGCCCATTTTTTGGTATAGCCCCCATACAAACTTTCCGACCATTTTCGATTTTTTGTATGAAAATGGTTATTATTTATTCATGTATTTACTCCATATTGGGTAAAAACTCTTCCAATATCATGGTGCCACGCCCATTTTCAGGTGTTTCTTGCATTCAACCTTACCGGCCATTTCCAGATATATTCGAGAAATATGTTGTTATACATATCTGTATTTTTAGCTCAAAATTTGAACTTAATATTGTGTGTAAACTTGGGTGACCACTGATGATTACACATAAACTCTTTAAAGATTCGTGTGGCGGGTATTTAAGCTTCGGTTCTACCGAAGTTAACGTTTTTTCTTGTTTCCGCTTTTTTTGTATGAAAATAGCAATTATTTATGAATGTTGTCTCTAAGTTAGGTAAAAATACTTCTTAGGTCAAAATACTTCTTAGGTCATCCAATGTCAAATCTTAGCTGCCACGCTCATTTTTAACTATAGCCCCCATACAAATTTAACGCCCGTTTTTGAATTTTTGTATAAAAATATATATTATTTATGAGACTTTTCACTCAAATTTATGTAAAAACACTTCTAATGATATCCAATAACAAAACCACGCTTATTTTTAGCTATAGCCCCACACAAACTTATCGATTATTTTCGAACAAATGTATGAAAAAGTAATTATTTTCGAATATATATTCATGTGACGGGTATTTAAGCTTCGGTTCCACCGAAGTTAACGTTTTTACTTGTTTTTATTTAAGAAACGTTTACTATTTTTTCTTGAAAACGCATGTTTTACTTTTTGTTCGCAGTAAAATGTTTTTTTAATATAACATATTCGTTTTGGCAAGAGATCTGAAAATGCTTATTATATGTTCCTTCTTCTCTCGGTGCAGAACTACATTCTTCAGTTCAAGTCTGTTGAAATTAGTAAAACTTTTTTTCCTTACTAAATATAAATCACATTAAGCAATTAACAATCTACTTGTCTATTTAATAACAGACGACCTCTTACAAATTGACACTACCATATGAAAAAAAATAAAATAAACTTAAATGAAAATGCACCAACAAGTTTATGACTTAAAATTTTTTGTGGTACAAACACATTTGCCGCACTTCAAACCACAGCCATCGCACACAAACTCATAACTTAGCAATTCACTTGCATAAGCCAAAAAGCACAGTTAGTGCCCGAAAAAGCGTTGCCGCATCAAAACTTTTTGTAACTTTGTCGAGTCGAGTCGACGTCTGCTAGCAAGACTCTAACAAGATTTTCGTTTAAAATTTAGTACGTTTTGTTGCATTTGCATTGCTCGATTTGTGTAGTAAATTAACTTTACAAAAGAGTAAAAGAAACAGGCAGGCAAGAACATTTGCAAGTCGGCCATTTTGTGCAGCATGACTAAAATATCAACAATGAAGAAAAAACTAAAAACTATGTTGCTGGCCTGCATTAAAAACCACTCACACACTGAGCTGTATACACCCACAGAGAGTCGCCCACAATTTAGGGCTGCCACAGCAGCACTCACACACATTTTTCGGTAGCTCGACAGATTTTCATGTTACAAAAAATTAAACAAAATTTCAAAATTTTCCTTTTTATATCTTATGTACTGTGGGCTTGAAAGGTTTTTAATAAATGAAAGTATTAACTTTGGCTTAAAAGCAAAACAGAAGTATTTGAACGTGTTTAATTTCATTTGTTCTAATTATTGCACACATAGCTGATCGTTACACAACTGCTAAGTTTATTAGTGATGTGCAACAGTCGATAACAGCATTTGAGTCGCTTCCAATATATATCGTGTTGTGCACTGCTGCCATAATGTTGTTTCTAATTTACTAAAAAAAGCTTACTCTAAATCGTCACATACGTGATTATTTTACTAGAGATGTGCCACAGTCGATATACAGAATGGTTCGCTGACAAAATATATAATGCAGTTTTACTGCTGCCATAATGTTTTTTTGTTTATATTGTTTTTGGTTCTGATTCATACAGCTTATTACTTAACTAGAGATGCGCAATGATCGATATATTGCATATAAGCCATAGCCAATACAACGTCGTTGCACTGCTGCCAATTTTTTTGCTTCCTTTATATTGTTGTGTTTCCTTATACGTAATATATATTTTTCCAACAATTTTATTTCGCAATAAATTTCTAAAATTCATCTTCGCCAAATTGTTGATCAATTTTATTCCATTGTACATCCTTCCACATTCACAAGTTGCTGAAAATGCAATAAAATTAAATGTTTTGTATAAAACTTTATGACTTTTTATGTTTAGTATATCTCAACGTTGTTCTATGATGTTCTTTTCGGCATTGTTGTTATTTTAGTTTGTTCTTAACTTGGTCTGCTCTAGTTTCTTACTTGTTGACCAAAAAAACCAAAAAAAATATAAAATATTTTATGACTTTGCTTTACAAGCAGCCAAAAGCAAAATCCAACTAAACTGTGTGCAAAAATGTAAGCAAGTGGTTCTTACTATATACAAGACTACGACGTTGTGCTGTTGTTGCTCTATTGAATTCTTCTTGGTATTATGTATTTTTCGCCATAATTAATTTTCTAGTTTAAGTTTATTACACACAAATGGCGAAATTTATTATTGTTGTGTCCCGGTCATTTTTAACGGCTCGCATGTGTGTCTTTTGTGTTGCAATTTTATTTGTTAACTTTATTAATGCTTTGAGTAATATCTTTTTGGTTCAATTAACAAAACAAAACAAAAAAAAAAAGTATCTAGATACAAGAAAATGACGCCAGCGGAAGTTAAAGAAATATCAAACAGCAAAATGTGACACATTTTATTTAATTTTTTTTTTTTTTTTTTTTGTGTATTTTTTTTTTTTGGAAGACCTTTAAACAAAATATTTCGCTATGCCTCATGCAGTTTAATGTGTAATTTAGATATGTAGATAAACTCAAGGAAACTTGTTGAAATAAAGTAAAAAAAAGTATCTTAACATGTTTTGACATTTGGAATTTTTTCAATGTGTCACACATATATGTCTTGGAAGGTCTTTGTAACTGAAGAGTTTTACTATAGATACTCTTATTTCGCTTTTATTGAATTTATACGAAATATAATTTCAGTTACTATTAAACTTCATAATTTAGTGGTTTTTGCTAAATTAAAATCGCAAAATCAAAATTGCAAAATCAAAATTGCTTAAACTAAATTTATACGAAATAGAATTTCAGCACACAACTATTTATGAATTCCCTAATACCAATTGAAGTGCATAACTTTGTGGTTATTGCTAAGTAAAAATTCCTTTATCAAATTGCTTTCACTATTCCACTATTTTCAATTGAACTCCATAATTTAGTGGTTTTCTAATATTAAAATCGTTTAATCAAAATCGCTTTCGTTATATTTAAACGAAATATAATTTCAGAACACAACTGTTTATATGTATTCCACTAATTTCCATTGAACCCCATAATTTAGAGGTTTTTTGCTTTATCAAAATCGGTTAATCAAAATCACTTTCACTCAATTAATACGAAATAGAATTTCAGCACACAACTGTTTGAGATTTCCTCTAATTTCATTTGAAAAAAATTTGAAAAAGGCTCCGGGGACCGAGCTCTACCAAAACCAACAACATATGATTGGTATAAATTGTTTAAAGAAGGTTGAGAACGAGTTAAAGACGAAGAGCGCCCTGGTCGAACATCGACCTCAACGAACGATGCTCACATCCAAAAATTAAAAGAGTTAGTGCTTGCACACCGTCGATTAACTATTAGCGACATTGCTAATGAAATTGGCGTATCGAAGGGATCAATTAATACCATTTTGAAAGATGTTTTGGGCCTCAAACGTGTCAAGTCTCGATTGTTGCCAAAAATGGTGAATTTTCTTGAAAAACAGCGTCGATTCTGCGGGACTTTTCTCCAAAAATGCAACCAATATCGTTCCACAACCACCGTATTCGCCTGATTTGGCTCCGTGTGACTTCTGGCTATTCCTAAAACTCAAGAGACCACTCCGGGGAACGCGTTTCGAGTCGATTGAGGAGATAAAAAACTGAATCGAAGGAGGCGCTGATGGCTATACCGGAAAGGGATTGGAAAAACGTTGGCTTAAGTGTATTTTATCGAGAGGGGATTACTTTGAAGGGATGAAATTGATTTACAAGAACAAATAAAGATTTTTCATTTTACAACAACAAATTCACTTTGTAAAAAGCCCAAATGAAGAGTGGCTTCTTTTTGTTTATGTTTTTTGCGCTTAATCAAAATCATTAAAACAAAATCGCTCTCACTAAATTTATTCGAAATAGATTTTTAGCACACAACTCTATATATGTATTCCCCTAATATCAATTGAACCCCATAATTTTGTGGTTTTTCCAAAATTAAAAATTAATACGAAATAGAATTTCAGCACACAACTTTTTATGTATTCCGCCTAATTTCAATTGAACTGCATAATTTAGTGGTTTTTGCTAAATCAAATAAAAAAACAGTATTTATATACCTAATTTCCGATAACCGCAGTAAATATGCGGCAAGTGTTTGTAATCGCAAATGCTTTTGAATTATTTTATGCACGCATATCATAAAAATTATACATTAAAATGTGAATTATGTGTAGTAACGGGTGATTTTTTTGAGGTTAGGATTTTCATGCATTAGTATTTGACAGATCACGCGGGATTCAGACAAGGTGTCAAAGAGAAAGATGCTCAGTATACTTTGACATTTCATCATGAATAGACTTACTAACGAGCAACGCTTGCAAATCATTGAATTTTATTACCAAAATCAGTGTTCGGTTCGAAATGCGAAAATCCGCTTTTTTATCGACAAATTTTGTTCAGCGATGAGGCTCATTTCTGGTTGAATGGCTTCGTAAATAAGCAAAACTGCCGCATTTGGAAGTGAAGAGCAACCAGAAGCCGTTCAAGAACTGCCCATGCATCCCGAAAAATGCACTGTTTGGTGTGGTTTGTACGCTGGTGGAATCATTGGACCGTATTTTTTCAAAGATGCTGTTGGACGCAACGTTACGGTGAATGGCGATCGCTATCGTTCGATGCTAACAAACTTTTGTTGCCAAAAATGGAAGAACTGAACTTGGTTGACATGTGGTTTCAACAAGATGGCGCTACATGCCACACAGCTCGCGATTCTATGGCCATTTTGAGGGAAAACTTCGGAGAACAATTCATCTCAAGAAATGGACCGGTAAGTTGGCCACCAAGATCATGCGATTAGACGCCTTTAGACTATTTTTTGTGGGGCTACGTCAAGTCTAAAGTCTACAGAAATAAGCCAGCAACTATTCCAGCTTTGGAAGACAACATTTCGAAGAAATTCGGGCTATTCCGGCCGAAATGCTCGAAAAAGTTGCCCAAAATTGGACCTAAGACGCAGCCGCGGTCAACATTTAAATGAAATTATCTTCAAAAAGTAAATGTCATGGACCAATCTAACGTCTCAAATAAATGAACCGATGAGATTTTGCAAATTTTATGCTGTTTTTTTTTTTAAAGTTCTCAAGCTCTTAAAAAATCACCCTTTATATGCAGCGGTAGCGGTAGCGTCGTTTGTTGGCGGTCTTTCAAATATATTTTTATGAAATAAATTTGAACAATTGGCAACCGCTAAAAACTAAATGGGAACATTATCAACAAGTGAACCGAACCGAATGACGAATAACAACAAAAATGTTATGCAGCATGCAACATGATTTTTTGTTTTTGTTTTTGGTTTTGTTTTTGTATTTATTATGACAGCTACAGCTGCTGCCAGCATAAAATTAAAGAACAAAATACGCGTACGTGGCATTTGGAATATTTTAATGTCACCACAATAAAAACCACAAGAGAGCATTACAGTTTAATGGCCATAAAAAAATGTTAAGTTTGGTTAAATCCACCAAAATAAAAATGATTTTTTTCGTTTAATACACAATGCCAGCGGCAGCAGAACTTTTAGTCAGCAAGAAAATTTTGTTTGGAAATTTTATATATGGTGTACCTGAAACAACACAAGACACAGAAAGAATGCAAATCTTTCTTTAATCCTGGGGCCCCTATACAAAGGACAATTGGGCCTTAAAACCGAAAAGCCATATCTTTGAAATGATTTGACGTTAAGACTTGGATCTGTGCGCACTTATAACATGATTAAAAAGGATTTTTTACGTGTTCAAGGGGGTTTCTGAATATCACAAATTAGGCGAATTTGAAAGATGTTTGAAAAATATTTATGAGGTTTTCCAGGAATTTCTGAAATTTGGACCAGCGGCTCAGCGGGGACCGAAATTTTAATAATTGTTAAAAATCTTTTCGATATGGACCTCAATGGGTGCCATATCTTTGATATGAGAATACCTACAAACTTGATATTGGGCGCATTTAAAAGTTGGTAAAAAAACGTTAAAGTATTTGTAAGGTTTCCGATAATCTTGAGACTTGATATAAGGCTCTTTTAGGATCAATGTTTAGCTTGGCGACATACTAATTTTTATTATAAGTTGGGCGGAAAGTCGCCTGACTTGGCAGCATCGACTCTTCTCTCGCTTCTTATTAAGAATATTTGTAAGTTGAGTAATAGAGGCAAAGAAAAAAAAAAAACGCGAGCAAAGCCGTGGGTATTAGCTAGTATATACATAAAGATCACATTTTGATCACAGTAGGCCAAATGATTGAAGTAGGATCTCTGTAAAATACACATCTGTGCCCAAAAAAATACCAACTTGAATTTTGAACTTCGCGCGTCAAAGGAGTGAAAGGAGCGAATTGCTTCCATATTTGGGTTGGTATGACTCCCCTTTGAAATATCTACCAACTTACACGTCAAAATATTCATTTGTGTTTGAGCTACGCTTTGCGAGCTGCTCTTTCTCCTTTTTTTTGTTTTGCAATTTCGAAACTTGTTGAGCAAAGAATTTTATTTAAATTTCAATCAATTTTCTGTAGCGGATTCGTTGAGAATGGTGATGGCGAAAAAAAGTATTTAAAAGTGTTATATTGAGTACTATGCAGGCGTATACGTGTCGAAGACGAAGATCTTCCTGGACGACCATTACCTTACGTCCAAAATATAAAAGATTTCGTATGGGAAAACAGTCGAATAGCGAAAAGACCCTTTGCTGATATTGACATGTCGAAATGCTGGCCCTCAAATGCGTCAAATCATGTCTGCACCTAAATCATTGTATTTTTTCGCCAAAAACTCGACTTCTATCGTTCCACAGCCACCGTATTCACTTGAGTTGGCGCAATGATACTTTCGACTTTTCAACAAGCTCAAAAAAAATTATATGAAATTTAAATCAGAGAAGCGTTGGATGGATCAGGTTCTAGAGGACGTCCGGAATATCGGGATCCAGAATTGGTATCGAGTGGCATTGGACCATACCACCTGGGTTAATACACTAAGTGATGCTTACCAGGCTTACCACAAGCTGTAACGGTCACATATAAATACCTATATAAACCATTTTAAAATTATTTGTTTAAATTGGTGCGAAAGCGACGCTATGTAACATAAATAAAATACTTAAGAAATGCCCTCACAACTGCTTCATATATATTTTTTTTGGTATTCTTTTTCTCAAATATAACACACATTTTTCTCTTTCTTCGAAATCAAAAAAAATTTGACTTCTTCGCAGTTGCTGTCCCACCCACCCAATGTACACAGCCACGCTACTCCGTTCTTTTCATGCCTTTCTTATTATTAGACTTGGCAGTACCATTCGACTTCACCTTAGGTTTTTGAGTTTTTGGTGGTTTAGATCTCTCATTTTTCCGCGAAGGTTTGGAACTATTCGACTTTGGTTTGGGTTTCGAAGCTTTTACAATTTTACGCTTTGGTTTTGAAACGTTTGCGTTATCCATTCTGCGTCGTCGTTGCATGGCCTGCGTCACATAAATGTATTCGCATTTTTTTATTTTGGGTTCACGTCTCAATAGTTTCCCACTGGGGTGCGATGTTTTCAAGGCATTACATTCAGCAAATCTTCCACGTCCCAGCAGGCATTTGTAACATTGCCCACTGACACAGACAACTGGTTTGCGAAATCCGAACCTTCGATTAAAATAATGCACACGCGCTGGGCCGTGCAAATTACGACGCTTTGATGATTTGAGTATTTCCTCGATGGCCTTCGGTTCTATGAAATTTTCGGAGTAGGGTGCGCTACATGTTGGCAATGGCGTAGCATTGCCAGAATCATACTGCAATACAGTTGCAGTTTTCTTAACGCTTGGGGACTGGGGACATTAAAAAAAAAAAAAGATTGTATCTACATTAGTAGTTGAAAATTATTAGTACTTACCGGATTACGACTTCCGGCGTTGCTCATATTTAAAATATTTTATTCGGAACGTGTTAACGTGTTAAAAAATAAACAAATACTGAAGAAATGAAAAGAAATGTTGTTGACATATACAAATAAAGCTTGCTAAGATGTGATTTAATTTAAATAAATATGTACCAAGATTATGACAGTTAATGCTAAGCAAAGAGTTTCAATAAAAAGAAAAACCAGAAAGAACGATATACGAAAAGAACAATGTATAACTCAAAAAACCTAGACGAGTTATGAATATGGTATAGATAGATAGAAGTGACTATGGGACAGTCCCAGATATTGGTGTCACCTAATCTCGTTGTATGCCATATGTGCCCAGAGCTGACTCGTCATAGCCAGCCTGTGCAGTTAAGGAAAGTGCGAAGTTTTAGGGGACAGGTATTGGACAGTTCACCTAGCGAGGGAGCTGCCATTTCCCTAGTAGCCACATTTTGTGTGATCTGAGTGCGGGACAGGTGCACAGAAAGTGCTCCAGCGTTTCTGTTGCGTCCTCTTCTTTGTAGCTTCTGCAGTGTCTATTGAACGGGATACCTAGTCTGGCCGAATGCTCCAGTGTCCCTTTATAGTAGCTGTTAGTCTAGCAAGGTCTTTACGCGATTTTTCTAACATTTTGTTTGTACGTTTTGTGTCCAGTTTGGGCAAATCTTGCTTTCATGCAGCTGTTCAGATTTGACCAATTATTATAGGCCAGATTGGCAAAATGCACCCATTGGGGTCTATACCTGAACAGGTTGGGAGGCGCTATCTGATCCCTCCTTGGCCAGTAGGTCTGCGTGCTCATTTCCGGGGACATCGCTATGTCCCGGAACCCATGAGAGGATGATTGAATTATGTTGGCTGGCTTCATTCAGCCGTTTTTTACAGTCCCTAATCAACTTTGACTTGGTGACGTGAGAACCTAAATCCTAAATCTGAAAACACTGTAGAGACACGGGAGTCAAAAAGATTTCTCAACACCAAGGTCCTCTGAGTATGCTCCAGAGCCCACACCGCAGTCCATCTTTGAGCCATCGGTGTAGATTGACAGACCAGCATTGCACCCCATCAGATCAGCCTTCCAGTGCTGCCTAGAGGGCACAAATGTCCTAATAGATTTACTAAAATCTAGGGTTTCAGACAGAAAGTCTGTTGTCGAGCCTATAAGCTCCAAAGGGAGCTTTGACAGGAAAGCACTGTGGCCATAGTTTGTTGGCGACCAGAGGCCTGATTCTCTCAGGCGAAGTGCGCTTTTTGTTGCCATTTCCTTAATGTGATATTCAATAGGCAGAAGATTGAGCAGTGCGTTGAGAGCTTCCGAGGGGCAGGTGCGCATAACACCTGTAGCTCCCAAGCAAGCCGATCTCTGCACTCTACTTAGCTTGGTAACGTTGTTGGTTCCTCAGGGCAGGCCACCAGGGCAAGGCACCGTAGCACAAAATAGGGTGGACTTCTGCTGTATAGAGCCAAAGAACCATCTTCGGCGTTATGCCCCAGCCCTTGCCGAATAGTTTGGAGCAGGAGTAGAAGGCAACAGTTGCTTTCTAAAACCTTTCTTGGATATTATCTTTCCAGTTTAGCTTGGGATCTAAAATTAGACCAAGGTTCGTAGCCCTGCTGGACAGAATTAAGCTGTACCTCCTAACTTAGGGAGCGGAAAATTCGGAGTTTTACTTTATATCGTTTGGTATAAAGCATTAGCTCGGTCTTTTCTGGATTGACTCCAAGTCCACAACTGGTGGCTCATTTACTAAGACGACCCAGCGCTCCCTCTAGTATGCTGCTTAGCTCCGGAAAAAGACCAGAAACTAACACCACAATATCGTCCGCATAGGCAACGACTTTTACACCAACCCTTTTTAATTGCTTTAAGATACGGTCTAGCGTTAGGAGTCACAGAAGTGGTGACAGAACTCCTCCCTGAGGTGTTTCCTTTATTTGCGAACTTAATTAGGACCTCGTTCCCAAATTCGGCCCTGATTTGCCTATTCTTTAGTAAATGTGATGAATATGGTATACTATGTATATTTTGACAAAAATATTTTCCATAACTGCTTCCAGAAACAGCAAATTATTTTTGAGTACAAAATGATGCCATACATATGCTCATCATCATGTCGAATTTATATCTGTAGGCATGTTTTTTTTACAATCTGCTATTTCTATACTTACATCTGCTCAACAAAAATGTAAAACAAAGTCGAATGTACCCAAACAAATGACCTCATTAGTTGGTAAAATCTTGCGTAGCTAATATGCTGTTGCCATATTAAAGTAAATGCGGCTTATATTCCTTTTTTTTTTGTGATTTGCTGCAATACCTTTGTTTGAAAAGTGAAAAGAAAAAAATCTTTTTATTTATAAGTATCAATTTTGAAGGCTGCTTTATATTACCTTTTTTTTTTGCAAATACGGAAAAAATATGCTTTTCTCGCAGCAACCACCATCCTTACTCTATATCAAGAGAGTAAACGGTATATTATGCAAAAGTATACATTCTGTAAAGTTAGTACCCGGAAATTATTATAAACAAGGAAAAACGTTAGCTTCGGTGGAACCGAAACATTAATACCCGTCATACGAAGATTAGACTATCTTTTCTTGAATGAGGGTTATGTATTATATATGCTTCATATGATGATCCTACTATAGTCATGTGTACTATTGGCTGCTACAAAATTAATTTGAGTTATTTGAAATAAATCGTTTAAATATTTCCTATTAAAGCTCAAAATTTGGTAGTAAATTTGTATGGGGACTATATGCTATAGGGGATCCACCTCAACCATGGGTCCTTCTATAAACATGGGCTGCTATTAGAAGAGTTTTCACTGTATTTTAAACAAATAGCTTCATAAAAAACATTTTTAATTAAATCAAAGGAAAAACGGTAACTTCGGTGGAACCGAAGCTTATATACCCGTCACACGTATTTAAAAATTGTTAATGTGTTATCATCAGTGGCTTAAATAGAACTTCGAGATGGGAGCGATGGGGTCAATGGTCTGATGCAACTCACGTTGTGTGGGGCCTATGCCAAAAAATGGGAGTGGCACCTCAGATTTTAAATTAATTGATATTAAAAGTTTTTTTAACTAATTTGGAGTGGAAACATTACTAAAAAAATAACCATTTTCATATAAAAATTTGAAAATGGGCGGAAAGTTTGTATGGGGAATATACCTAAAAATGGGCGTGGCAAATTCGATTTGACATTGTATTTCATTAGAAGTGTTTTTTACCCAATTTAGAGTGAATATATGTTATGCATAAATAATAAATGTTTTCATACAAAAAATCGAAAAAAAAAAACGGTAAGTTTGTATGGGGGTATACCTAAAAATGGGCGTGGCATTTTTCATATTCAAACTTGACCTGGTCGTTGCCGACAAAAGCTTAAGCTTCACAATTTCAGCTAAGTATCTCCAGTAGTCTCCGAGTAAATCGCGTTGAAATAAACAGACAGACGGACATGGCTAGATCGACTCGTCTCATCGAGCTAATCAAGAATATATATACTTTATGGGGTCTCCGATGCGTCCATTAATGCGTTACAAACGTTCCGAGAATTCTAATTTTTATATGCGCCTCTAAAGCAATTAAAATTTTGATACTCTTAAATCCTTCAGATGTACAATTTACGAAATTATTTACAGGTGAAGTCCACATAGTCTATCAAATTTTTTTTTAAGTCGGAGAAATTTAGAGAGAAAATTTTTTTCTTATCTGTACTTCAATCTCCTGTTGGAGTACATTCTGAAACAATGCCCATACTTCGATTTGATCAGCAATATTTTTTACAGAAACTATGCTGCTCGCGTATGCCGATGACATCGACACAATCGGCAAAATCCACGTACAGTCAGTCGTCTTTTAAAAGATTCAAGAGAATTCTTGGTATTTACTCGCAGATCATCAACGCGACCTAAAGATTCTGCGACTACTTGGAGAAATTCACCATCGAGGTGTGAAAACTTCGCCTACTTGGAATCAGAGACAAACAAGAGCAATAACACCAGCTTATTACTATGGCTAACCGATGCTACTTTGGTCTCGGTAAGCAAATGCGAAGTAGACATATCCAGAACAACGAAAATCAAACTCTTCAAGACGCTGATTATCCCAGTCCTGATGTATTGCGCAGAAACATGGGTCATGTAAGAGGCTGAAAAATCGGCGTTGGGAACATTTCAGAGAAAAATTCTTCGTAAAATCTTTGGTCCTGTGAGAGTGGACAACGAGTACCGTATTCGCATGATTCACGAGCTATACCAGCTATACAACGTCATCGATATATTCAGGCGCATCAAGTATAAACGATTACACTGGGCCGGTCACGTGCTTCGAATGGATGAAGAAGCTCCAGCGAGAACGGTGTACAACAAAAACGTGAACGAAATCAGAGGAGCACGACAGCGTTGACGACCGCCGGTGCGTTGGAAGGATCAGGTTCTGAATGACGTCCTGAAGATCGGGATCCAGAATTGGTATCGAGTGGCATTGGACCATACCACCTGGGTTAATACACTAAGTGATGTTCAGGCTTACCACAAACTATAACGGCCATACATATTTTCAATATACACAAACCTTTTTAAAAGTATTTGTTTAAATTAGTGCAAAAGCGACGCTATGTAACATAAATAAAATACTTAAGATATGCCCTCACAACTGCTTCATATATATTTTTTTGGTATTCTTTTTCTCAAATATAACACACTTTTTTCTTTCTTTCTTCGAAATCAAAAAAATTTGACTTCTTTGCAGTTGCAGTCCCACCCACCCAATGTACACAGCCACGCTACTCCGTTCCGTTCATGCCTTTCTTATTATTAGACTTAGCAGTACCATTCGACTTCACCTTAGGTTTTTGAGTTTTTGTGTGGTTTAGATCTCTCATTTTTCCGCGAAGGTTTGGAACTATTCGACTTTGGTTTGGGCTTCGAAGCTTTTACAATTTTACGCTTTGGTTTTGAAACGTTTGCGTTATCCATTCTACGTCGTCGTTGCATGGCCTGTGTCAAATAAATGTATTCGCATTTTTTTATTTTGGGTTCACGTCTCAATAGTTTCCCACTGGGGTGCGATGTTTTCAAGGCATTACATTCAGCAAATCGTCCACGTCCCAGCAGGCATGTGTAACATTGCCCGCTGACACAGACAACTGGTTTGCGAAATCCGAACCTTCGATTAAAATAATGCACACGCGCTGGGCCGTGCAAATTACGACGCTTTGATGATTTTAGTATTTCCTCGATGGCCTTCGGTTTTCTATGAAATTTTCGGAGTAGGGTGCGCTACATGTTGGCAATGGCGTAGCATTGCCAGAATCATACTGCAATACAGTTGCAGTTTTCTTAACGCTTGGGGACTGGGAACCATAAAAAAAAAAGATTGTATCTACATTAGTAGTTAAAAATTATTAGTACCTACCGGATTACGACTTCCGGCGTTGCTCATATTTGAAATATTTTATTCGGAACGTGTTAACGTGTTAAAAAATAAACAAATACTGAATAAAAGAAAAGATATGTTGTTGACATATACAAATAAAGTTTACTTAGATGTGATTTAAATTAAATAAATATGTGAAAAGATTTTGACATTTAATGCTAAGCAAAGAGTTTCAATAAAAATAAAAACCAGAAAGAACGATAAAGGAAAAGATAGCTGTGTTTAACTCAAAAACATAGACGAGTTATGAATTTGTATGATATTGTATGTATATTTTGACATTAATATGTGCAAAAGTCTTACCAAATCTTTTAGGACATTTCTGCCCTCCAGGCAGCACTGGAAGGCTGGTCTGTTGGAGTGTAATGCCTGTCTGTCAATCTAAACCTAAAAATGGGCGTGGCACGAGAAATTTAATACTTCAAAATTCACCTAAGTTTCTCCAGTTGTCTCTCGAGTAAAGACGCGTTGCAAAAAACAGTACAGTACGGTCAGACAGACGGAGTAGACAGACGGAAATAGACAGACGGACAGACAGACAGACGGACAGACGGACAGACAGACGGACATGGCTAGATCGACTCGCCTCATCAGGCTGATCAAGAATATATATACTTTATGGGGTCTCTGATGCCTCCTCCAATGTGTTACAAACATTCCGACAAACTGATCATACCCTTCACACTATGTGTGGCGGGTATAAAAACTCAAACATTTTATTGGACTGACAAAAGCTTAAGTTTTGAATTTCATTTCAATGTCTTTAAAACTAAGCAAATAAAACGTGTAACTGCAGACAGACAGACAGATAGACAGACGGACAGAAGGACATGGCTATATCGACTCGACCCGTCGAACTGATCAAAAATATCTATACTTTATGGGGCCTACGGTGTATCCTTCATGAGTTACAAACTTTTTGACAAACTGAATAAACCATTTCACACTATGTGTGACGGGTATAAAAACCCATTTTAATACCCTATACCTAAAGGATAAAAGGGTGCTGACGGAAGGTGGCTAGATAGACCCTATAAAGTATATATATTCTTTATCAGCGTTGGAAGGGGGAGCTATGTTTGCCAGTCTGTCCGTCTGTCATGCAGTCTACCGTATGAAAACGATTATCTCGTAGACTATAAGCCGTCAAGTGTGTACTTGCAAACGGTTTTTCTCCAGCACAATTTTAAGAGGTACCCCCAAATAAATCTAAAATTTTGGGGTTTTGCATAAAAACGTCATTGTTTCGTATTCTAGGAACTCTAAAATTAGTATAAATTTTGCTGATGATAGTCGTAATGAAGTAGACCAATATGGGTAGGACCAACTCAAATTTTAAGTATAGCCCTCATACAAATATACCCCACTTTTTAAGTTATTGTATGGAAATCCAATACAATGAGGACTTAACTTAAGGTACACCACGATTGGGTACAGGGTATCTTTTAGTCGAGCATACTCGACTTCAGCGCTCTTTCTCGTTTTAATTTAATCATTGGAATTTATTGTGTCGCCTTCAATATGTGCCGAGACCACGATTCCTGCGGCTAACCCAAGGTCCGCTAATAGGCCACTGGAAATATGGCCTTCAACTCCTTTCGTGAATTTTGTTTGATGACATCGATCGGCTCCCCTGCGGATGGCCTCGCGTAGGCGCTTAAAAAACAGATAAATAATAAATCCTTTCTAACCGTTTGACTACAGAGTGTACCACACCACGATAATCAAAGAATACTGTTTCCGGGTACTTATTTTTCAGAATGTATAAATCGCAGCAGTATATGTAATAGCTATTAAAAAAATATAAGGTAGAGTGGGTTGAAGTGCGCCAGTTTAAGGAATCGAAGAGAATGATTGTAGCTACAAAACTAGAAACTAAATATACAGTTCCTATATGGACACTTTTTGTGTAGTTGCGTTTTTCATAGACATTCGAGTAAATATCACGTCTAGATTTTGAACCTATCAAGTGGCTCACTTCAACATTGTAAAAATTAATATACGAATTTTATTCAGGGTATCTTGTGGTCGAGCTTTTTTTCCCTCCTTTTTTTATTCTTAACCTTGAATGTTTTTTTTTTTTTTGCTCTGTCGGCTTATCTACTAGGCACATCTCGGCGCCATTTTGATACCCTATATAATTTAAATTCAAAGTGTTTAAGAGGTTTGTGCACATTTATGTAACAGCAGCAGATTACATATAGGAATAAGATATTGAATTGCTATCCCAATTTCATATACGCACCCGGGTCAATCTCGATAGAAAATTTCATCTTAATAGTCCATGCCTTGGTCTTCCTCCATTCATTATTTGAATGGAATGATCGTCATTTTGTTTGTGAATAAGTCTAACAAAAATCGCGATAAATATTTTAAACTGATTCAGATCGTAAATCCTATAAAGCTTCTTTCAAGAGCTAAGTTCCGGTAGGATTGATTTTAATTTTTCCTTTTTTTTTTAATTAGAACCAAATCTGTGCAGGTTTTCTGGTAGTCACATAAACCTAACTTCAAGGTTCTTTCATTTTTTGCCTAAATTACCATTTATCTTCAGCTTCGTTTTGTTGCCATTTCACTATGTACTTTTATATGTTTTTGTGGTCTCCAGCAGCGTCGTCTTTAGGTAATTTAATTTAGTGCCGCCATTTTCATTTGTGAAAAATTTCAAACTGACTCTGAGGATATTTTTTTTTTATTCTTATTATTTTTTTTTGTGTGTCGTTGGCTGTGGCGGCTGTCAGACGTGCGCTCGGGTATCATGGCAAAAGAGCCTTTGGGCAAGGTTTTTTTTGCTCTTTAACATTTCAACTTTCCCTTTGGGGTTGCGTTTTGTGTCGGTTGTTGCTTTTGTCATTTCATTACATTTCATGCACAATTTGTTTGTTTTATTTTTATGTCAGCGCATTGTAAATTAAAGCTTTGATATAGTTTGGAAAAATTTTACTTTATTTGTAAAGTGATAAAAAAAAAAAAAAAACACAACAGAACCAAACAACAACAACAAATTCCGTTGAAATATAATAAATTTTCATAGCAGCTGCTGTTTTGAGAGCGGTTGTGGACGTAGCAGAAGATACATGTATTGTATCTGTGGATTACATAGCTGCTTATGGTATATCCTGAACGGAAGTTAAAGCAACACGAATTACGGAAGTCATTCGCGTTTGTAATTTATTTTCTTTTCTATGTGAGACAAAGATAAAATCTCTTCTTTTTATTTTGTGTTAAGGAAATGAATAATTAGCGCGAAAAGTGTGTGCATGAAAAATTTAATAAAATATAAAGAATTCCTTGCAAGTTGATTCGCAATCTGACGAAGCACCAAAATTATTTTTGTTTTCATCATAGCCACCAAAATCAAATTTAATGGATCCAAGAAATATAACATCGAAACCAACTTGGAAATCGGTCAACGAAAAGTGGTAAGCCGCAGACATCAGCTTAAGTTATAGAATTATGTACTTATTTTGTTTTAAATATTTGAAACGTTATCGATGGAAAGTTTTTGAGAGCACATTCTTCTTTAGGACGATAAATCCAGACTCTTTCCTTGACACAAAATTAGGGTGTTTCCCCATAGATTTAGGC
Organism: Leucophenga varia; assembly: GCA_018903435.1. Lineage (NCBI taxonomy): Eukaryota > Metazoa > Arthropoda > Insecta > Diptera > Drosophilidae > Leucophenga > Leucophenga varia. The sequence goes on from JAEIFJ010000027.1 coordinate 165,576, forward strand.
GTTTTTATTGGACTTAAGGTTATATTTAGCGGTTTAACTATTTCAGAGGTATGGAGACACCATATAGTGTATATATATATTCTTGATCAGCTCGATGAGACGTATCAATTTGGCCATGTCCGCCTGTCTGTCCGTCTGTCCTTCGGTAGAACCGAAGCTTAAATACCCGTCATACGAATCTTTAAAGAGTTTATGTGTAATCATCAGTGGTCACCCAAGTTTACACACAATATTAATTTCAAATTTTGAGCTAAAAATACAGATATGTACAGGGTCCGCCATCTAACATTTTTTTTTTTGAACTAGTGGTTATTTCGAGTGTGGCAACACTGATGTCACATCTGATTGTACAGAAAGTTAGTTTTATCCTTCCGCTGAACGAAAATGGTTGTGTATACGATTGAGGAACGCGTTACGATCGATCTTGTGCGCACTGTTTTCGGAGACCGAATTATCAGCCGAAATTCTGATGTCGTTTGGCCGTCTCGGAGCTGTGATTTGACACCGTTGGATTATTATTTGTGGGGCGCCGTCAAAGACCAAGTGTTATGTGGACAAGCCAGCGACAATTCAAGCTTTGATGGACAACATTCGCGTCGCCATTGCCGAAATACGGCCGCAAACAATCGGAAATGTCCTCAAAAATTGGGTCGACCGAATGGCGTACTGCAAGGCCAGCCGAGGCAGCCATTTGAACGAACTTATATTCCATAAGTAACCGGAAGGATTGTTCTTTAACATGAAAAAATAAATTTGATGATCGGATGAACCGTTTTGTTTTTATTGCAAAAAAAAAAGTTACGTGGCGGACCCTGTATAACAACATATTTCTCGAAAATATCTGGAAATGGGCGGTAAGTTTGTATGGAAGAAACACCTAAAAATGGGCGTGGCACCATGATATTGGAAGAGTTTTTACCCAATATGGAGTAAATACATGAAAAAATAATAACCATTTTCATACAAAAATTCGAAAATGGGCGGAAAATAACCGTGGCATCTTGGTTTTGGCGTAGGATGACAAAAGAAGTGTTTTACCCAATTTGGAGTGAATACCTGCATAAATAATTAGTATTTTAATACAAAAAATCTAAAAAAACGGTATGTTTGTATAGGGGCTATACCTAAAAATGAGCGTGGCACTCTCATTCTCGAACTTAACATAGTCGTTGCCGAGAAAAGCTTAAGTTCCAAATTTCAGCTTAATATCTTTATACCTTCAACAAAAAAGATGCCTAGAAATATACGGACAGGTAGAAAGACAGACAGACAGACAGACGGACATGGCTTGATCGATTCGTCTCGTCGAGGTGATCAAGAATATATATACTTTATAGGGTCAACGACGTCTCCTTCAATGCGTTACAAACTTTCAGACAAACTGAATATACTCTTCACACTATGTGTGGCGGGTATAAAAATCAAATTACATTTTTTCGAATAAATTAAAGCGAATTTAACAAATAAATTTTGAAAATAAGACTGAAATCTGAGAAAATTTAAAATTTGGGTGGGAACAAATTAGAAGCATAGATGAAACATTTTAGATTATAACTGCAGATATAACAACAATTTTTAAAAAAAAAATATTTAAAAAAAATGCAAGGTAAGATTGTAGGGATCAGTATGCTAAAATGGTCCGATCACTTGTCACATCGGTAGTAGGATGACAGTAGAAATGGTTTTGCCCAGATTGGAGCATGAATAAGAACTATTTTCATACAAATCAAAAATAATAAAAAAATTTCATACAAAAAAGTCGAAAAAAAGTGCTGAGTTCGTATGAAGGATATACCTAAAAATGGGCGTGGCACATTGGTTCTGACATACAAACTACCTAGGAACAGGTTACAGGTTAATATTTTTAAAACTTTCAGGAAAAAACGCATTGCAACAGACGGACAAACAGATGGAAATGGCTAAGTCAATTCGTCTCGTCGAGCTGAAATATATACTTTGTGGTCTCCGTTTTAATTGCGTTACAAACTTTTCGACAAATTGATAATACCCTTTGCACTATGTATGGTGGGTACAGCCAACAATCAACTCGAAAAAGTTAAGTGAACGAAACAAAGTATCTGATGCCAAAATTCTATAAAGTGCCGCTCTCCTAAATTCGTTTTAAAGACAGCCAAATCGAACACAATCTGTAGTAAAATAATCGAGAGAGACGAGAACTGGCGATTATTTAAATGATGTGTTACAAAAATTAGCTTTTCAAATATTGCCAGAGATGAAGCTTTATTAAATTTAACTATAGACTGTGCGTTTATAAAATATCATATTGAAAATTGGATATATTAATATAATACAATATTTCAAAATTGCACAATTTCGTTTATATTTATTCCTTGCAAGTCGCTTCGCATTCTTGTAGTGTTTTAAAATGATTTGCATTTCCGCCACAGCCGCCAAACAGTTGGCAATAATTCTTGTCTTGAACGTATGTAAACGTATAAACTAAAGCCAAACAACCACCATTCGAAGAGTGCTCTAGACCGCAGATATCAGCTAAATATTATTAAAGAATTAAAAATGTATTAAACTAAAATAAATTAATCATTAAAAATTGCGTTTTAGATTTTTATACTCCTAAACATTAGTTTTGTTAAAAAGATTTTTTTCACACAAAAGGTGCTTTTAGAAAATTCAGCAGATAAGACGATAAATCGATTTAAACATGTCCTTGAGAGTTAACAAAAACTCAACTTACGATTTTTTAAAGCTGCACTTGAAGTGAAAAGGGCAAAGAGCGCAAAAACAATTATAAAATATTTCATATTTTTTTTGTTCTCGAAAAGACTTTGGCGTATTAAACAATTTAAACTACTAACTGCAACTGAAATATTTAACACACAAATTAGTTATAAACTAAATAAATTTTGTTCGAAATATTCCAGAAAATCAATTTGAACCAGTTTAAAATTAATTATAGTAAGTAGTAAAATACTCGTATCTGATTAATTTCTGTATAAATTCGTTTTAAAACAGAAAATCCTATTTGAGTTTAATTTAAAACTAATTTACACCAAAAGGGGAAATAGTCGATAAGTTTGAATGGGGCCAATGCTTAAAAATAGGCGCGGCACCTTAGATTTGACATTGGATGACAAAAAAATGTTTTTATCCAATTTGGCGTAAATATATGCATAAATATAACCTTTTTCTGACAAAATTTGATAATGGACAGTTATTATGTATGGGGGCTATACCTACAAATGGGCATCGAACTTTCATATTCCAACTTGACCTGGTCGTTGCCGAGAAAAGCTTAAGTTTCAAATTTCATTTAAGTATCTCCAGTTATCTCCAAGGAAATCGCGTTGAAATACACCAACAGACAGACTGACAGAAAGAGGGACAGACGGACATGGCTACATCGACTCGCCTCATCGACCTGATTAGGAATATATATACTTTATGGGGTCAGCGTTACAAACAATCCGACAAACTGAATATACCCGTTTACACTATTTGTAACGAGTATATTGTGGCGTAGATTATATCTTTAAGGTATATAAAATTGGGTATATAAGCAAGACAAGCACCATCCGTAGAGTGCTCTTGAGTAATGATATAAGCTTAAAATAACTACAAAATGAAGCTATTTGAAATTAATTGAATACAATGAAAAAATTTCAGCAGATTACAGCTAATCTTTCTAATTTTAGACTATACGAAATTCTAATTCTAGTGGTACTGCTTGAGAGAAGTTCTTTAAATAGTTACTTTTGGTTTAAAAACTCTTCAAAGCTGCACTAGCTGTGATAATGACAAATATCGGTAAAACTAATTTAAGATAGTCCATATTTATCTTTTCGAATAGATTTTTAGTGTCTTAAACAAACTGAGTTGTATAAAAATTAGTTATGTTCCAAAAAAAAAAAAGAACTTTATTGAAAATGTTTCATAAAATTAATTAGAAACAGTTTAAAATTAGTTAAGGAGCTAATTTATTTCGGCAATTGAATTGAAATGATATTTTCGATGCGGTGTTGTGATTTTTTTTTAACAGTCAAAAGTTATTAATATAAAATATTGATTGTGAGATTATATAATAAAGTGTTTCCCAATAGGGTGCACTCTCTTTTAAGATGATGGTGCTCTTCAGCCAACGTTACAATGGATTTATTGAGTCAACAGAGACTTAACACCATTGGACTATTTTCTTTGGAGCTATGTTAAGTCATGTGTTTATTTCGATTTAAATATTATCGTTCTTGTTGGGAAACACTTTATTAAATTGCAAATTGACTTCATTGATATAATTATTTTACGGATAATAATTCAAAACTATCGTTTAGATTTATTCCTTGCAAGTTAATTTGCATGCTCGTAAAGTACGAAAATTATTTGCAGTTCTTTCACAGCCGCCATATATAAACTTTTTGCATATGTTCTCGTCTTGAACGTATGTGAACCTGGGTATAACAGCTTTACAAGGACCAAGAACAGAGTGCTCTTGTCCGCAGACATCAGCTAAAAATAATTAAACAATTAAATGTATGAATTAATGAAATAAATAATTTGAAAATGAATTCTAATTTTTTAAGATTTGTTCACTTAAACGAATATATCAGAGATTACAGCGTACAATATGATTAAATACGAATCAGAATAGTTGAGAAATTCTTTGCTACTGTATCATTTTATTTTCTATAGATCTATTTTTCAAATACTTGGTCACATTATATAATATTCTTTTAAAGAATTAACTTACGATTCTCAATGCTGCGCTGGCAGCGAAAAGTACAAAAAGCGATAAAATTAAAATATTAATTTTTCTTCAACTTAACAATTCAAATTTGTTATATTAACTGAAATGTACTAAAATTGTAACTAATAAAATTCAGAATTTTGTTTATTTTGTTACAAAAAAATCGTTTAAAATTAATTTGAAGCAGCACGAATTGATAAAAGAAATTAAAATCATATTCGCAACAGCCTGTTTATTTTATTCAAAAATATTTTAAAAACAAGCAAAAAAAGTTAACTTCGGTAGCACCGAAGCTCAAATACCCGCCACATGCAACTTTAATAATTTTCTTGAAAAAAAAAAAAAAATAGAAGGTGAATTTGTATGGGGTCTATATGTTACAGTGTCCTGATCCTTGTCATATTGGTAGCATATTCATAGGATATCAGTAGAAGTGATATTTTACAGATTGAAGATCTATTTTCATTAAAAATTTGAAAAATGGGTGCTAGGTTTGTATGGGTTTCATATAAAAAAAATGGGCGTGACACCTATCTTTTGATATTGAATGCCATTAGAAGTGTTTTAACCCAATTTGCAGTTAATACATTCATAAATTATATCTTTGTTTATACAAAAAATCGAAAAAAAATGGTGAGTTTGTATGGGGGCTATATTTAAAAATGGGCGTGGCACCTTGGTTCTAACATATAAACTGCCTAGGAGCACAAAAAGCTTACGTTTGAAATTTCAGGTTAATATCTTTAAAACTTTTCGAGAAAAACGCATTGCAACAGACGGACAGACAGACGGACATGGCTAAATCGATTCGTCTCGTCGAGCTGATAAATAGTATATATACTTTGTGGGGTCTCCGATGCCTCCTATGTATAGCGGGTATTAAAAAAAAAACACGTAACATCTACGTGGTCGACCAATACGTTCCCGTAAAATGGAGTCTTGCGAGATAAGTGTACAAAAAAAAAAAGGTGAACGAAATCGGAGGGGCACGACAGCGAGGACGACCGCTGATGCGTTGGAAGGACCAAATCTTGGAAGACGTCCGCAAGATTGGGATTCAAAATTGGTATCCAGTAGCATTGGATCATTTTTGGGCATGACTCCCATACAAACTTACCGCTTATTTTTATGATTAAGTTATTATTATTAAGCTAATCGACTTTGCCGCGGGCCGTAACATCGTCATAAGTAGCACCAGATTCCAACACCTCGACAGTGAATAAACCACATACTAATCGTGGTACCAACATCGACTCGGACCACTACGAATGAGTTACATACTTTCCGACAAACTGAATATACCTCTTTCACACTATATGTGATAGGTATAAAAAAAACAGCACAACAGTTAATGAAAAGGCGAGGGGAGCCTTTTTTGGTAACTGTATTCATCTTGGAAGCACCATTATTTCGGTTTACATTCTTGATGGCAATGCTTCCTTTAAATTATTAAAATAAATAAAAAAATTAAATTAAAATTAAATTTTTAAATAAAACTGAAATGTACGAAAATTTAAACGCATAAAAATATGTTAAAAGCCGAATATAAATAATTAAAAGAAACAATCAATTTGAAAACAGTTTAAGTGAATGAAAAAAAGTATCTGATGCTTCACGTAAGCGTATTATTAAATTTCTATAAAGTGTCGCTATCCTAAGAATTTTGTTTGCAGAATAAACACCCAAAAAAATAATTTTGGTTTATTCCTTGCAAGTTGTTTCGCATTCTTGTAAAGTTTTAAAACGATTTGCATTTCCTAGACATCCGCCATATATAAATTTAACGCATTTGTTATCGTCTTGAACATATGTGAACCTGGGTATATAAGCCATACAAAATCCAGACCAAGAGTGCTTTTGACCGCAGACATCAGCTAAAAATAATTAAAGAATTAAAAATTTATTAAATAAATTTACACATACATAATTTTTTGCTAAAGATTTTTTTTCACCCAAATGGAGATATATATATGAGAAAATGCCAAAAGGTTAAATTAGACAATAAGGGTTTTAAATGGTGTTGAAAGGTCGCGCCTTCGTTACGTTACATTTTGCCTAATTTAACCATATGACGAGTCGCTGCTTTGGTACTCTATGAGAGTAGTTCCCTCAACCTTTTCTTGATAACTGCACAAAGAAAAAACTTACGATTTTTTAAAGCTGTGCTGGCAGCGAAAAATGCACAAAGCGCCAAAATTAATGCAAGAAAATTCATTTTTTTTTTGTTGAATCAATCAGTCAAATTTTCAATTGCAACTGAATTGAACAATATTTTAAATTTATAATGTCAGTTTTTAAAAATTATTTAAAGAAAAACAAAAAAACAGCATGAAAAATCCATTTGAAACGGAACAACAATTAGCGAAAAGGGGAGTGGAGCCTTCTTTAGTAAGAATACTCGTGCAGACAGCACCATTATTTCGGTTCAAATTCTTGATGACAATGTAAATGACCAGAGTAATGCCGGTACTTCAGCTAGTAATAAATATATTAAATATATTTAAAATTAATTATTTTCGTACTAACATTCAAATAAGTTTAATTTAATCATTTAATTAGTTTAAAAAAAAAAAAAAACTCTTTGAAAATATTTTTTTTTAAATAAATAAATTAAAATTTACTTCATAAAAATTCAAATATTTTCATTATTTTCGCTAACATATGTTAGCACATGCTGCAATATTTGTCATCATTAAAGGAAAAAGTCAGTGATTCGCAGCAAGGATAAGAAAAAGCATTAAGAAAAGAGAAAGTAAAATACTCTTTAATTTAAAAGATTTTCCTTTAATATTTTATGAACAGCACTTACAGCTGTTAATAACAACAACAGCGCATTAACAGTTACAGTGCAACATAACAGCATATATAAAATGTAAACGTAACAGCGCTGTTAAACGCAACCACTGTTAAATCTTCGGCTGCAATTGCACGAAGACAAAAACAACAACAACAACAGCAACAGCCACATTAGCAATAATGCAGATTAACAGTTTTAAAGAAAAAAGAGCGCACAGAAAAGCACACAGAAAAGAGAAAAACAAAATTCAGAGAATTTAATTTAATTGAGCAGAAAATTAAGAGCAATTTTATTTTGTATGCATTTGATTTTGCTGGAGCTAATCGTAACGTTGTGTTTGTGTAAATGTATCTGTGTGAAAAAAAATAAAAGATTCGTTGCTGCTACTGCTGCTACGCTACTTTAGAATTCTTTGCCGCTCTCCATTATAAATAGTAACAAGTTGTTAAGTGTCGCCGCTGCTGCTTCTTCTTCTTCTTTATTCTCTGAACTGATGTCATGCGGCACATGGCTGATTTTATTTTAAAATAAGTTTAAGATACATTTTGGGTATATATGAAAGTTATAAGCATGCTCTTTTCTTTATGTATCTTTTGGATAAATTATACAAGATAACATTTTTTTTGTAGTTATTTCTTGATCACTTTTATGGAATTTCCATTTTTTTAAATTATTTTTTTTATTATTATATTAAATAAATTAAATAAACTTTTTCCTATTCTTTGTCTAACCTTTGTTAGTTCAGTTTACCTTGTCATTGATGAGTCAATGACAAAATGCGGAAAAGCTGAGCACATTAAACTCATAAAGAACTACGAATATGTATATGAAATGTTCCATAGTGAAATGACATTGTCATATCAATCATAAAGAAAATTGTGCATGTCGTATATTTCATTAAGAATTGTCAACGGGAGAGCTTGACTGGACAGCTGCTCTAGGAATGCCAACGGCTGGCTGGCTGGCTGGCCACTTGGCATCGAACTGCATTGTTGGTAAACAGATGCGTTGGCGACAATGTCATAAATATAATAATAATTCTTTGTGTCATTAAATGTGCAAATGAAAATGATATTTTTGAGCAAATATATTAAAAAATATACATATTATAGAAAAACCTGCCAGCAAGATTTATGACATTTTGACGCAATTTTATGCGCCAGTCGAAGGTAAAGTACAAATACTTCTCGAGTATAAAGAAAGAAATAAAGTAGGAAGTTCACTAAATGGCATTGAAGAACATTCGTTGAAATTAGTTATCGTATTCTCACAAATATTTAATGAGAAAAGTTTGCAAATAAAATGTAAATAAGTAATTATTCTTTAGAAGTAATTGCTGCTAACAAGTCGCTTCCTAGCAACAAGGCAGCTGGTATTGACCGTACTCCAGCGGAACTGTACAAAGCGAACCCCGACCTTGGCTACTACTACAACGTGGTATAACGAAGCCTTTCCCACTGAGTGGACGACAGGAATACTTATCAAAATACCGTAGAAAGGGGATCCAAAAGAATGCAACAATTGGAGAGGCATTTCTGTGTTGGCTGCGATTTCGAAGATTGTAGCGAAAATTATTCTGGAGATAATTAAGGAACACTTGTACTCGACAATTAGCGACGAACAAGCCGGTTTCCGGCCATCCTCATCGTGTACCGACCATATCAATACTTTGAAGATGATCATCGAGCAGTGAGCAAAATTTAGATCGGATCTGCACTCGCTATTCGTCTATTTCGAGAAGGTTTTCGACAGTGGACACCGGAAATTTATTATCAACGCAACATACAATGGCACGCAATGTTATGTCTTACCCCGATGAGGTATCTCTGAACCCTTCGACACAGAGTACGCCAAGGCTACATCCTCTCACCAAGTAAGTTTTGACAGTAATAAGGGATGTTTTGATGTCGGACGACGACTGAGAAACTCCAGCACCTCGACTACGCTGACGATATTTGCCTACCATTACGGATTTATCTTGAACTACTGCAGCGCTTGAGAAGGCATTTTCTTCCAGTGGACTCAAAATTAACATGCGGGAAACACAAGTCTTACTGGACCGACCACGAGTAGAGTTGTAATCGATGGGCGATAAATCGAGATGGTTGAAGACTACACATACCTTGGTAGCTTCCTTGCGGAACTGAGCTGTATATCTGCAGCCGGATCAGCAAAGCAAGAGCTGTTTTCGGTATGATGTCTCCCATCTGGCGAACAACGGTCAGACTGTTCAAGTCTATTGTACTTTCAGTGCTACTCTACGGATCGTGCACTTGGAAGGTAACCACAACTATGCTTAAGGATCATTCTCCGAATTTATTTGAGAGAGAGAATTCCCAATGATAACGTGTACCGCTAACATCGAGTCGCTCAGCAGAAAAATTATGCATCAGAAGTGGAGATGGATTGGGTATACTCTACGTAACATCACACATGGGCAACATTACACGAAATACCATGCAATGGATTCCTCTTGATGGTTGAGGTCGAAGAAGAGAACATCCTCGAGAAACATGAAGGAGAACAGTGTCAAGGGAGCGATCCGAAGGACTTCACATACCAGTCCTTACAGAGAACAGAACGAGGTCTAGAGCAGCTATTGACGCCCTATGATTTATTAAGGTCTCAAGAACTGAAGAGAGAGTGAGACTCTATTGAAAGCAATTTGTATACAAGTTATGCATTTTAAGAAAAATGAATGAAAAATCTTTTCAAATAATTAAACGGTTAAGTGTTTGCAAACAAATTCGTCAGATGAGATGATTTTTTCTTTTCTTTCAAAGACTTAAATTATTGTGTTAAAATAAATTATATTCATATTTTTGCTTGAGAGTAAGGAAATGAAAGAAAATACTAAGATCTTGCTTGGCTCAAGGAACAGAAGTTTTAATAAATCTGTTTTGAGACAGTGCACTAGTCACGGACTGTTTACTTTCATATATTTTTATTGCCACTGTTACTGTCCTAATATATTTGGATTGCGCTTTCCTTATGCATAATCTCAAAGTAGTCAAATGACTTTACATATTTCAAATTTTGGCAATGATTCAATAGCTTCGAAATGAATTGCTCAATAGCCTTACGAAAAGAGCTTGCATGTGTTTTTCTGACATTTATTGTACTTATGCGATTAGCTTTTCAGTTGTTTACACATTACATATTACAATAATTTTTAGCAGTTCCATACAAGCTTGTATGGGAACGAACCAAGCCATCGAATTTAGTCGTTATAAACGGTCGGTTGCTATAAGCGGAGTCGTCATAACTGGATTTTACTGTATTTTGTATATTGTTCGAAAGGTCTAAGTTTTTTCTTCATAAAACATATTAATAAATCGGTTCGTCATTTATTAGAGGGAAAGTTACTTTTTGACCATAGATCCAGATGTTGGAGGACTTCCGAAAATTCTTAATATACAGTTTCTTTCTACATTTAGAATTGTTTTTTGTTTCGCATATTTAATCATCGATATGATAGATAGTGAAGGCCAAGAGTTTGACAAATATATCAAATATGACCTACGATGTCTCCTGGAAAGAGTTACAAACTTTCCGACAAACTCAATATTTTTGTTGTGTGGTTTTATTCGCAAGTATTTGATACCCTGAACCTGAAGGGTAAAGGGTATATTGTATATATCCTATAAAGCATATATATTCCTGATCAGCATGTCTGTTATACTGTCTGCCGTATGAAATCGATTATCTCGAAGACTATTTGGTTTTTATTGTTATATACTATATATTAGAAACTTTTTTTTTCTAGCCCCATTTTAAGGGATACAAATTAGGCCTTTGATAGTCTCAATGAAATAGACTAATATAGGTAGGACCAAACAAATTTTAGATATAGCCCCCATACAGACATATCTCATTTTTTTAAGTTTTTGAAAATCTAATAATTGAGAATCATTTTTTTTCGATTGAAAAATATTCATCCGTCTGCTATCTGAAGAGAGCTTTTAATTTTTATGGTAATTTAATTAAATTTTTATTAAATTTGGACTTGTAGTCTATGACAGATTCATTAGAATCTCTAGTCCAACAAAAATTCGTTAGGAACCAGGTGGTGTAATAGTGTTCTATCTCTCTCTATTTTCTCCACTCATCTGTTTCCCAGCGAAAAGTCATCAACGCAGCATATATCTTTTCCCAATGATATGGGATGAATGGGGGGGTTCAAAATTGGTATCAAGTTTTAAGCTAAAAATTTAGTTTTTGCAAAACAAAAATATAGGGTCTATGCCTATAAATAGGCGTGGCACCTTGATTTTGATATTATATAATATAATATAATATAATTATATTATAAGTGCTTTTACACAATTTGGAGTCAATACATTCCTAAATAATAACCATTTTCATAGAAAAATTCAAAAATGGGCGGTAAGTTTGTATGGGGGGTCATAACTTAAAATGGGCTTGGTATATTTGATTTCACATTTGAAATGTCATTAGAAATGTTTTTACCCAATTTGGAGTAAATATATGTAAAAAATATAACCTATTTTCATAAAAAATCGAAAATGGGCGGTAAGAAAGGCTTAAGTTTCAATATCTCCAGTAATCTTTAAGGAAATCGCGTTGAAATAAACATACAGACGGGCATGGCTAGATCATCTCGTCTCATCGAGCTTATCAAGATAATATATTCTTTATGGGGTCTACGACGTCTATTTTAGTGCGTTAACACTATGTGTAACCGGTAAAAAATTTTCACGCTGGGTTAAGTTGTCAGTTTGTATGAAAGTCTATATTTTTGTGTTATTACGCTCTCAGCATTATTTTAGCTGAGTTGACAATTTAAACAGACAGAGAGTAGGAATACGACACCTGGTATAATTGCATCTTAATCTCTTGATGAACAAGCATGACAAGCCGGATAACGACGCCGAGTTATACGATAAGTCTCCAGCTGTAAATTTCGAAGGTTTAGAACAGATTGTTTGTCGCATGGATTACTGAATTTTCGGAAGTTCGTAATATTTCGTACTGCTCATGGCACTCCTCAACAGCTTCAATCTCAGTGCTTTCAAAGCCAAAGAGCTTTCGATCGCGTCTGACACACTGACTTATTGGCGACAACAAAATTTGCCTTTTCGTTCTTAACGGAAGAGGGCGTCAATTTGCCAAATTCATTTTGCTCAAACACTTTTTTAATAAGCTAAGAACATCATTCAAGATTGCACATTCGCTTTTCGTTTTTCATTTCATTACCAATTTTTCAATGTTCTGCCACAAAATGTCAATAAAGTACAACTTTATCGTGATATGTTTGAGCACAATGTAAAATGTCGAATTGTTCATGACTAAGTGTTTATATATATGTTTGGGTGTACGTATATATCGGACAACTTGTCGATTTTCAATGAATGAATGTGCTCAACTTATTTTATTTCTTTTGAATTCTTTGCTTCAGGCTTGCTTCGAATTTCTTTTGCTGCTGTTGATGTGATTTACTATTTTCGACTTGTTTCTGTCGTTCAAAGTAATCACAACATGATTTATTGTATCAAATGAAATGAAAGTAGATTGCAGTACTACAAGCAATCAATGCACTTAAAAATTGAATTGAAAAAGAAATTTAACATTGTGAGGACAGTTTAGAGACTGTTTTTATTATTATTTTTTTTTAAATAATTCTAAATAAATGATTATCTCAAGTAAGTTACATGTAAGTTAAGATAGTTGTGCTTAGCTTCTCATCATTTAAGACATGAACTTTTCTTTTTAGAGAGTGAAAATGGCGATCTAATATCGCGAAAACCGTTGCTCTTTTTCCTTTAATTCAAGCAAATCTGCGGAATGATTGTTGAAACTTATGGTGAGGCTTCTGTAAGTGAAAGAATGTGTCTGGAATGGTTTCCAGGTGACAATTGTGTTAATTTTAACGATTAAGTCAAGGAGCGTTCCAAATTCGAAGATACGAATCAAAGATTTTACTAGAGGAATATTCATATCAGACGCTATATGAACTCATAAAAGAATCGGGAGTGACCCAACAAGCTATTTTGCAAGTCTTTGGTAATGATACATTGACAAGAAACTGGAGGAGAATAACTGCTTTAACGGTCAAATAGGAAGGGATTCTTGTATTGTATTGTTACAGACGAGAAAAAATGAATTCATTATGACAATCCACAATCCAAACATCGACGAGCTAACCAAATATCCATCAATGGAAGCTTCTGCTATGTGTTTTGGGGGAGCAGCTTTTTGTGTTAAATTATGAACTGTTGAATTCTGGTAAAACCATAAATGAAGCTCTATATCGGACACATTTAATGCGTTTAAGCCAAGCCTTGATGAAAAAACGGGTTGAATACCAGAAAAGACATGATAGGGTGATATCAGGAACACTTAATTGCGAAGTTGTACGCCATATGCCTTACCCTTAACACTTTTTGGTTATCACCAATTACGATCCATTACATATGCCAAAAAATTCGCTTGATTCATGGATCGAGAAATTTTTCGGCGCAGCATTGGTACGTTGCCCTAATGAAGGGACCAAGTAGTGATTTGCGATGTATTTGTACCTTCAATAATTGAAAAAAATAATAAAAACGAGGAAAAACTTTAACTTCGGTGATACCGAAGCTTAAAAACCCGTCACACGAGTCTTTAAATATTTTGTGTGATCAAAAGTGGCTTGAATAAACTATCCAGATAGGATGAAGAGGAATCACTGGATTCGTACAACCCGTATTTAGGCACAATCTATATATATAAATCTCTTTGACCTGACTGACTGATTTCAGGCGATCGGACTACAGGCCAAACGGCTTAAGATAGAAACCTCAAATTTTTACTGTACGTTTATACCATTGAGTAGAGGAGCACTAAGGAGGGGTTTGGAACATTTTGACCGGGGGGCTTAATGGGGGCCTAATGGAGGCCTTGAAACCGAAAATACGCGTGAATGACGTAGAGACTGGAAACTGGGCGCATTTGAAAGATGATTAAAAAATATTTTAGGCGTGTTCAAGGTATTTCCGAAATTTGGACGTAAGACTCATAAGTTCAGCCAAAATACATTCTTTGCCATTTTTTTTCTTTTTTTAGATTTTAGTTAAGCACTAAGACGAGATTTTGGACAATTTTGACCCGGGGCCTAACGAGGGCCTTAAAACTAGAAAATCCATATCTTTGAATTGAAAAGACGTAGAGACGTACATCAGGGTGCATTTGAAAGATGGTTAAAAAATATTTTAGACGTATTCAAGTTATTTTCATACTTGTATCTGGGACCAATTAGTGGACCCAAAATAGATTTTTTGACGAATTTTTATTTTTTTGGTTTCAAATTTCAGGTGAGCACTAAGAAGGGATTTTGCAATATTTTAGCCCGGGGCATAATGGGGGCCTAGAGAGGCCATATCTTTGGATTGAATAGACGTAGAGACTTGAAACAGGTCGCATTTGAAAAACGGTTAAGGGGTTCAAGGAATTTCCGATATTTGCAACTAGAACCAAAAATAGATTTTTTGACAAACGCAAGCAAAGCCGCGGGTATATGCTAGTATTGATATAAAATGTTGTGGTAAAAATTCAATTATATTGTAATAAAAATGTTTTTGAAAATATCAGAAAATGGGAGGTGAGTTTGTTGTGGGCTATAAGTTAAAGTGGTCCGATCCGTATCACATGGGTTGTGTATAAATAGAATGACACTAGAATTGTTTTTACCCAATTGGGGAGGGAATACATTCATAAGTAACAACTATTTTCATGGATAGACTCGGCAATGAGCGGTATGGGGGATTCGTCTCGTCGAGCTGATCAATAATATATATACTGTATAGGGTCTACTATGCTTCAATTAATACGTTACAAACTGAAGATACCCGTTCACATCAAATGTGACGAGTTTAAAAATTTCAACGTGGCGTATGCGTAATATAAAAATATTTATACAAGCAAAAAAAGAAATCAAAAAAGTGAAAAAAATTATAAATAAAATTTCCTTTTCGAATCAATAAATGCTCAAATTTTATACTACCTACCCTGATGTCCTTTATACATGTTCAGAATCAGAACAAAGCAACGTAATATTACAAGAGTAACATAGACCCGATGTATTGTATAAAATTTTCTTTGTAGTCCTTTTTTGCATGCTACGCGTTTTTATGCAAAACTTCACACACTCACACACACACGCACAGATACCTACACGAGTGTAGTGTAACTGACAATCAACTCAAGTGCCTCCTGATTTTTGTACAATGATGCTGCTGCTGTGTAGTAGTTTACAGTTGTCGTAACGCAAAAACCCGGTAGATATTGATTTTTGGCACCAATTTCGTTTATAAAATGTTTGCCACCATTGAAATTGCTTTGGATGTTTCGTAATTTTCTTTTTTTTTTTTTTTCGTACGTTCGATGCCACTTGGCCACTATGTTAAGCGCTTTGGCTTTATTGCCCAAGTCATCCTCATCGTCGTCGTCGTTGTCGTTGCTTAATCCTTTGTGTGTGATTCCAGTGGGTATAAAGCAATACATTGAAATCGAAATCGGTTCTATACTATTCCACATATGTGTATATTATACTCATGTGCGGGCCATGTCGTTGTGTTTCGTTCGCTTATATTGCAGTGTATTCAATATTAATGCGCCTTTCTCTTTTAATGTATGTGTCTGTGTGGAGATGTGTGCCATCTCTTATCCTCTTAAGCACAAAATGCACTAAAATTACAATTTTCGTAAATGGCATGGAAAAACTGTTTTTCTCGATTTCTTATTTGCTCAATTTGTAATAAATTTTTATTCCTTTAAGTTAAATTTGCTGCTTGTATTTGCTTTGCTTTGCTTTAATTGTGTACTTCAATCTTATGTAGTAATTTATTTAGTGTTTCGAAAAATATTTTAATTTTACAAATTTTTATAAATCGTAAAGAAAGTGTATAAATAAATTATATAAAGCTTTTTCATAATAATGGCTTTTTATCTGGTCATTTCTGGCTGAGAGACAAGCGAAATAAACTGAAGAACGATGAAACTATTAGATTCGACTGTCCAGTCATTGTCAGTCATTAGGTCAAAGTCAAGGTTTACTTTTTACACATGATTCGAGAAATATTTAACCACTCACAACTCTTTCCCATTGAAACACTTAAAAAAGGTAAGGTTTTTCTTCCTTGTTTGAAGAAAGTAAGTGAATCGTACGGGTCTACATTAATTAAAACTTACTATTTTCCCGCATACTTTAAATATATATCACACATATTGGAGATTTTTAGATTCGTTGTAATCAAATTAATTAAATTAATTAAATTAATTAAAAATTGCGGATCCAATAACGCCTACAGTTGACAAAAAATTGTTTTCGAGTTTTGCGATTAGGATAGGTATCCTCTCGTGGTAAAGTTTCAAGATAATCCGAACATTTTTAAAAATATAAGCAATTTTGAGACGGCCATATTAAATCCACCATTGTAAAATTATAAAATAAACCCAATTTTTATGTAATAAGACTCACTAAAACGAAATCAATTAGAACAAAGAAAACCGAACCGAAGCTTATATACCCGTCACATGAATCTTTAAAAAGTTTATGTGTGGCTTAAATAGAACTTCGAGATGGGATGTATATGGGGAATAATGGTCTGATACCACTCAAGTTTATACACAATCTTGGTATAAAATTTTAAGCTAAAAATTCAGATATAACAATTATTTTTTTAAAAAATAGGAAAATGAGAGGTAAGCTTGTATGGGGCTATATGTTATAGTGGGCCGATCCTTATAATATAGGCGGTGTGCAAATAGGATGATATTTTGTATGTTTTTACCCAATTTAGTGTGAATAAATTCATGTATTATTTTTATATAATACATGATATATGTATATTTTCATAAAAAAAAATTCAAAAATTTACGGTAAGTTTGTATAGGGGCAATACTTTAAAATGGGCGTGGCACCATTTTATCATTGGATGATATAATAAGTGTTTTCACCCAGTTTAGAGTGAATACATTCATAAATAATGCCTATTTTCATACAAATATTCGAAAATAGGCGGTAAGTTTGTATGGGGACTATATCTAGAAATGGGCAGGACATTTGTTTTTTTGACATTGAATGAAATTAGAAGTGTTTTTACCCAATTTCGAGTGAACACATTCATAAATAATTACTACTTTTATTCGAAATTCGAAATTCGAAAAAAAAAAAAAGGTAAGTTTGTGTGGGAGCTATACCTAAAAATGGGCGTGGCACTCTCATTCTCGAACTTAACATAGTCGTTGCCGAGAAAAGCTTAAGATCAATTTTCAGCTTAATATCTTTATATCTTCAACGAAAAAGATGCATAGAATTATACAGACAGACAGACGGACATGGTTAGATCGATTCGTCTTGTCGAGCTGATCAAGAATATAGTTTATAGGGTCTACGAAGTCTCCTTCAATGCGTTAATAACTGTCAGACAAACTGAGTATACCCATATACCCTTATAAAAAACGATAAAGGGTGTTAAATTTGTATGGAGACTACACCATATAGTGTGCGTGGTATTCTAAGCGAATAAAACACCTTGCAACAAACAGACGGACAGACAGACCGACATTACTAGATGGACTCGTCTCATCGAGCTGATCAAGAATATGTATACTTTATAGGGTCTTCGTTCACGTTCGAAATCTGTGAGTATCAGCGTAGCAGTAGTGACAAAAATGACCATAAGCAAAGTGCCAAAAGTGCAGCTCTACGAAAAAATAAATTAAAATTTTTAATACATGAATTTTCTGAAAGATCTTATGGAGGGTGCTTGGTACAAAGATAGTTGTACAACTAATCTAAACGGAATCTGTGTATTTTTACAATGGAACTCTTTTTTGGTCTAAATATTGGACTGACTTATTTCCTGTTCGTTCACTAAACTAAACCAAACCTAAACTATTTCTATTTTTGTTTGAATCTTCAGGTGTGCTTGGATGCAAGCTTACGTTGGATACCAGTTCTTAGTTCAAAGTGAAGTTATTTTTATACCTGTTACACTAGTGTAAACAGGTATATTCAGTTGTCGGAAAGTTTGTAACGCATTTAAGGAGGCATCGTAGACCCTATAAAGTATATATATTCTTGATCACCTCGACGAGACGAATCGATTTAGCCATGTCCGTCTGTCTGTCCGTCTGTCCGTCCGTCCGTCTGTCCGTCTGTCTGTGTGTTGCTGCGCGGTTTTATTCGCTCAGTTTTAAAGATATTGGGCTGAAATTTTAAACTTAAGCTTTTCTAGGTCCTGTGTAGTTTCTATGTTAAAATCAATGTGCCACGCCCACTTTTAGATATGGCTCCCATAGAAAAGAATAACATTTTGTCAAGTTCTTATAAGAAAAAAATTTATTTATAAAGCAAATGGCTTCAAATATGGTACAAATGCTTCGTATATTAAGCCAAATCTTCAGTTTAAAATTGGTCTAAATCGGACCGCGAATTCCTAAATTTTAAGAATATATTTAATTTGTTTAGTATTTTGAAATAAAATTTAATACAAATGCTGCACACGAAGGTCTATCCACGTCAAATGTTGTGTAACAGGTATATGAGCTTCGGTCCAACCGAAGTTAACTTTTTTTCTTGTTTAACTTCTTTTTTAACCAGATTTACGGTAGCTGTGGAACGTTCTTGAATTCACTCAAATGATATAGCCTATTTATAGTTTTTGGTACTTTCATAATCGATGTTCATTCCAGAAAAAATTTTAACAACATTTCTTAAAATTAACAATTCTATTGATTACGTTCTCCTTTCAAAAAATTGTTACACAACATAATCGATTTTCTAGTAATTTCAAATTTTATTTTACTGCACAAAAACTACAATTTCACGACAGAATACAGCATATGTTTGTAGCAATTTATACATCCTACTGTATGATCCAAGTGCTATAATCATTGTCAACAGCATTAACAAGGAGGTGTCAGTCACATTGTCTGCTCTATTGAGTAGTAAGTACAAATATAATTTGTTGTAGTTGTAGTATAGTAAGTAGTATACTCATATATGTATTTAGTTGCCTTTCAATCTGCTAAATAACGCATTGACAGCGCAGCAGCATGAACAACACAAAATCGCTTAACGAGCACTTCAAGTGTGTTGGTATTGGTGAAGGCGGAAGCGGTGATGTGACGGTGACGACGGTAACATCAATAGTAAAACGTGAAGATGATTTTATGACACCCACCATTCACACTAGCTACTTCAGACCAAAAAAAACTTTGAAAGATTTCTTCACTTCGCAGAAAAAAAAAAAAAGAAAAGCAAGAAGGCGGCAGCAGTAATGCTCGTCAGTTCGTTGTCGTTTTGTCGTTTGTGTGTCATTATCCTCATCGACATCCTTCTTGTCATTACAACAAAACATGAAAAACACTTGTCATTAACACAAATACAAATGCAAACACACACACATACGTATAGTATACACGAACTTACTTATAACAGCCATAAAGGACTTGTCACACCTTATTCTTTTTTCTTCTTTCTTTCCGCTTCGCTTTGCCTTTTGCCGCAGCTACTTTTCATCAATGGCGCCATCAAGTGTTGCTCATTTTGTTTTACTTTGTGCACTTTTCCATTCTATTTTCTTTTCTCTTTTCTTTTTTTTTTTTTTTGGTTGCTCGATTTTTTTGCTTTGTGTGTGCGTTTGAATTTTCTTCTTCGCGTATTACCCTTCTGTCACACTTTATCTGTGTAACTACTTAAGGTATATTTTCGCTTTGTATGCTGCTAATGCTTAAGTATTTTTCTCAATATTGCGCGCTTTTCTTCGCCTTTCTTTTCTTTTCTTTTCTTAACTTGGCTTCCCTTCATAAGAGTTTTCTTGTTATTTTCTTTAGTTTAGTTTGTTGCTTTTAACGTTGTTGATTCGTTTTATTTTTATTTTTCTTCTTCTTCTTCTGCTTTTGTTCTGCTTAGGGAAACATATTGAGCACAATGGTTGCTTAATTGTTGCTCTTTATGTGAATGAGTGTTGGAAAATAGTTGGCATTATTATAAGATGACTTTTGTGCACTTTAGTAATTTAGATTTTTTTATATTTGAGTATTTATGCTGTATTGTAAGTGGGGCTGTTAAGTCTTTTGAACTCAAAATTAATTTGGATAGTATTAAACGCATATGGAGCTTTGATGAGATTACTCCAATGATGAGGCATATCGATTGAAAGTAAACCGATTAAGATATGAAGATGTTTTTGAACAGTCATACCATAATCGAATGACTTATCTTTACCAAAATAAATTATTTCGTGTGTTAACCAGTTGTTTTTATTAAACTTCGATATTTTTAGAGTATAAAAAATATAGATATTTTTAGAGTCAAGAAAAAGATCGATATTTTAAGAGTATAGAAAAATATCGATACTTTTGGAGTATAGAAAAATATCGATATTTTAAGAGTATATAAAAATATCCATATTGTATAGAAAAATATCGATATTTTTTTCTTGTAACGATATGGTATCGATATTTTTCCAATATCCTCCTCTCGATACTTACTTATATGTAAGAGCAAATATTTGTTGATTAATATACCTTTAAAAAGAGGGTTTACATTGTGTAAAGTATAACAATTTCATATTTAATCACCTTTCCTTAAATAAATTAATTTATATGTAATCGATATTTTTAGATTATAAAAAATATGGATGTTTTTAGAGTATCGAAATATATTGATATTTTTAGAGTAAAGAAAAATATCGATATTTTTGGAGTATAGATATATCGATATTTCTAGAGAAACGAAAATATCGATATATTTAAGTATAGTAATAAAAAAGGGATTTTAAGAAAATATCGATATTTTTAGACTATAGATATTTTTAGAGTATAGAAAAATATCGATATTTTTAGAATATAGAAATATATCGATGATTTTAGAGTATCGAAATATATTGATATTTTAAGAGTAAAGAAAATATCGATATTTTTGGAGAATAGATATATCGATATTTCTAGAGAAACGAAAATATCGATATATTTAGAGTATAGTAATAAAAAAAGGGATTTTAAGAAAATATCGATATTTTTAGACTATAGATATTTTTTAGAGTATAGAAAAATATCGATATTTTTAGAATATAGAAATATATCGAAATATAAAGAGTATAGAAAAATATTGACATTTTTAATGAATAGAAAAATATCGATATTTTTAATGTATAGAAAAATATCGATATTCTTAGATTATAAAAGGATATCGATATTTTAATTCTATAGAATATATCAATATTTTTGGACTATAAAAAATATCGATATTTGAAAAGTATCGAAAAGTGACCAAATTTATATAGTATCGGAAAACATCGATATGCTCTAAGGGACTATGGATCATCAGATTTATTTTTGAACTTGGAACCATGGCTAACAAGAATGCATAGGGAGGTAGCAGTATCGAAGGAAAAGTTATAAAAATGTTGTGCGTTTTTAAAAAGGACCTTTTGAAGTATTTTTGAATAAGTAGTCCCGAAGTGATATGGTTAAGGCTGTACAATTTTTGGAAATAATCGATTGTCGATCATTCCAAAAAAAATAAAATTGATTGTTGTTGAAAAATCATGATTAAAAATTTAATACTAAGAATAATAAGAAAAGATCTTTTTTTTTTTTTTTATATTGGTAACTGTTAAAAATAATAAGTGAGCACCTTTTTTTACCACACAATTTATTGATTATTGATAGTTGATTAATCGATTATTGAATCTTGAACTAATTAATCAATTGATTATACAAAATAATCAATTGCTGACTGATTAGTAATAACTGGTTATTGACATATCCAACTCTTTTGTTTATTTGGAATATCTTTATTTCGTTTTTTTTTTCATATTTTACTAATAAAACTGTATAGAAGCAACTTATTCTAAGAAAACTCTATTATTAATGCCAAAATTTAATATAAATATATACAAATAAAAACTACGAAATAACATTGTAAATAGAGTTGTCGTACAATTTACTCAAGTTTCGTAGTACTACTTCTTAAAAAAAACAACAGCATTAAAAATATGCTTTTCTTTCGTTTTCATTTTCGTTCATTTTACAAATACTTTCGTACATTGTACGAAACGGTAAACATTTTACTAAAAATTTTGTTAAAGCAAGATTTAGAGCTCGGGATAAATCGAATCGAAATTTTACAAAAAAAAAAAAAAACAGTTTTGATAGTCTTTTTTGCAAGTACGAAATTTTAGTTTAATCTACGAACAATTTTCTACAATACACGAAAATATTTGCGTACAAATATTTTTGCTCAATTAGACGTGTGCAGTTAGTCAAATAATTGTGATCAGTTGACTGGATTGGATGGTCGTTTTAATATTTTTTTTTTCAATGGCATGGGTGTTTTATATTTTATTTCAAAGCTGCTTGATGATGCTTGTGACTTAATCGGCAGACGCTGCTGTGATTTATTGCCTTTGTGAGTCCGAAGATGCAACAAAGTCAAGTTGCAGTTACTTTACTATTAGTTAATTATTTGTTGCGAGTTGTTCTCTCAGTTTTAGAATAAGCTTAGCTCACTATTTATAAAAAGTCAAAATCACTCATACGCCATGTTAGACTGGCTATAAAGTCATAATTTTTTTTTCGTTCATTGTTGTTCAACATGATGAAAAACTGCCATTATCGTGATTTATCACAGATTTTGTTTGTAATTTATTTTTATTACAAACTTGCGAACAAGCGCGTCCAAATAACAAAAGCAACAACAACAGAAAAGAAAAAAAAATTGACGTCGAGACATTTTGTTTATTGTGCACAAAAAGCCATTTTCTGTACGCTTTAAAAGATGCATACACGCCACATTTAAGCCAAGCTGATCCCTTGGGTGATTTTTGAGGATTTTTATACAATATTTTCCTTTTTTTTATATTTCGGCAGCTGCTTTGCCTGTCTGTCTGTCCGTCGCGTTGTTCCATTGTGGCATGCAAATTGAGCCTGACGGTTAACCAAAAAAAAAAACAAAAAAAATGAAATGGCTCAAGCAAGCTGACTACCGGGATTTAAACTAATTTACCGGAAAGGTGTGGCAATGAAATTTTCTAACACATTTTTATGCTTTTATTTTTTTCTTAATTTTTTTTTTTTGTGGTTTGTTTTTGAGTAAAAATTTAAAGCAGCATTTTATTTTTCATGAATTTAAGTTTGCTTTCATCAAATGGCAAACAAACAAGCACTCTAGTAAACCCAACGGCATTCATTTACACCGCTCGTTGGTATGCCTTCAGTTATTATTGATGTTATTGTACTCGTCGTCATGTAGTGTATATGTCAGTGTTACTGCTTCAATCCGGACGCAGTAT
Source organism: Leucophenga varia (assembly GCA_018903435.1). NCBI lineage: Eukaryota > Metazoa > Arthropoda > Insecta > Diptera > Drosophilidae > Leucophenga > Leucophenga varia. The sequence continues at coordinate 189,394 of JAEIFJ010000027.1, forward strand.
CCGCCTATTTGAAGCAGTCTGAAAAAAAAATGGGTCACTGCTGCTGTGGTGTATTGACAATCAAACTATTCATCTCTCTCTGCCTGCCTGCCTGCCTGTATGACAATAATGTGTTTAACCTATTGATCGATTGATTGAATGATGACTGCCAGACTGACTGACTGACTGAATGACTAACATGTGGATTGTATGTTGCTTCCTTTTGCTATTGGCGTTATTTTCATTTCCACACTTTTCGACCTATGTAAATTTTTACGCACACACGCTCGCACACACACACATGTCGTTCTGTTGTGTTTGTGTATATTTATGCAAATTTGATCTGACATTTTACCAAAGCTATTATAATAATAGAACTAAAAATTTTACATGTCGCTGACATAAGCAGTTTATAATAAGAATTTATAAACAAAATGACAACAACAAATATTTATCATAATGAAATTATGCATTTAAGCTCTAATAAACTTGTTCAAATTTATGCGTTTCTAAAGCTTAAGCATTTAATTTTTGGTTTTTAAAAGTGTTATGTAAAATATTTTAATTGAAAATTAAATCTAAAATATTTATGGAGTAAATTATTGGCAGCTCAAAGAATTGAAAAAAAAAAAATTAAATTGAAAAAATTAAAACAAATTAGTTGAAAGAAATTTAAAAACATTTTTTTTAAATAATTGCATCAGTGTTGGGCATAAACGTAGTATAACATGTTGCGTTTGTAGTAGCCGAAATGAAAGCAGGAATCTCGTCGTCACACGAGGTTAGCCACGCGAAGTAGCATGCTGTGTAGATATGCCATTGTAACAAGCAGAGTTATTTGGCTACACGTGAAATAAAATTAAAAAGTGCAGGGAAGACCGGGGATATTCACAACAAATTTTGTTTCGGATGGCCAAATGTAAACGATTTCAATTCGATTTAATAGTCTATCTTTAGTAAATGCGTTGCGCTACAACTTCGTAGAACATTGTAAAGCCATCAGAGACTCGCAGTTAGGTGTTGTTGGCCGATTTATGAATAAAAAATTTCCGTTCCAAATAGCCCCACGGTGGAGCAAATAGAAATACGGTTGGGGCTATTTCCTAAAATCATTTTTTCCTGAGTTTGTTATCATGAGAAGCACATTTAACGGTAGTTGGGGCCTTCAGAGTCCATGCCCCTGCCGCGGAGTTCACCACGGGTGAATTTTCACTTCTGTGTCTGCCTAATGGTGTACTTCTTTTTCTTTTAACAGTCTTATCCATGGTTCGTGTGTGCTTCTGGTTTCAAATGTTTTCCGGTTTGAGGGGACCAACCTCCTGCGAAACCAACCTCATACTGAGGGTTTGTCTCTTAAGACGCCTCTTACGTCACGCTGAGCTTGCTGAGGTGGTATTCTTGACAGCCCGCAAACCACACGAACTATTTGGTAAATAATAATACTATAGGACGTACTTGATAATTTATGTTGGAGCTAACAATGTATATATATTCTTGGTTAGCGTCGAAAGTCGAGTTGAAGAGCTATGTCTGTCTGTCCGTTCCGAATAGCCCCATTTAAAATGTTCCAAATAGCCCCATACACAGTTTTTGCACGAAAATGCTAATGTAATATAATATAAATAAACGAATTTATAAATAAAACTATATTTTATTTCGTAAGAGCTCATATGAGAAATTGCATCAAATTTAGCGAAATCTCTAACGTTTGATTATTGTCCTAAGACTCATCTTCAGTTTAACTTTCAATTTTAAAGCTCATACCTAAAGCTCGCAAATTCAAATTAAATGAAATTTCTTTGTTCCGAATAGCCCCAGTCTCCCTCACATCACTGAATTATGTATAATGTTCGATATTTTTAACTTCAGGCATGCTCTTGTTTATAATATGAAAGCTTTTCATAAACAGTTCTTATTATAGAAACAAGCCATCCAAAATATTTTGTATTTCCCTGAGTCGATAAGCCAAAATCAAAAGCATAATTCCATAGATCTACCGATGCGTAAGAATTTGGTACGAACTTTGTAAAAAAAAAAATAAAAATGTAATTCGCGAAATGAGGAAGAATGTTGTGCAAAAACGTAAACAAACCGAACGACAACAATGATAGTCCAGATGCTATGGGTATTAAGGAAACACATCACCAGAACAGTCTCCAGAAAATTCTTCAACAATTAAATCAATGGAACAGGTTGAAACATCAAACCTGGCAAGGTACACTAAACAAAATAAAAAAATAATTAAATAAGTTAAACTATTTCTTTAATTGACGCTTCACAGAGAGAAAACGTTTTTTTTTTCATGATATTAGTTTTTGACACTTGTTTAATCGTTTGTGCGTTAGGGGCGAATGTTCCAAAATAGAAGAATAAAAAAAAAACGAAAAAATATAAAAAAATATAAAAAATATAAAAAAAAAAAAAAAAAAAAAAATTCAATCAAAACCACTGCCAAAGTCTTCGACTTGACAAAACATTAGTTTGAATTAGTTGTGAAGTATAAGATTTTACCTATACAAACTTTATAATACACAAACAGTTGAACTCTGCGTGTCTGTATAAATGCAACATGCTTTCGTAACACGTCTGTGCTACAGCTGGACGTTTATGTACCAATTCATTGTGAAATTATAACAAGGTGATGCATTATGATTAGCTATGCCCATTTTAATTTCTAACATGTTACATCTCAGGTGGGAGTAGTTCAGTGAGAAAATTATCGCCAGAATCTTGAATAAGAAATCTTTTAACTTTATATCAGACAACATCATGATCAAATTACACCAGGTAATATAAAGTAAAACTCATATAGGTCCATAGGTCCATATGGGCTTAAGCAGCGCTTTGAAAAGCAGAATTTTGTTGCGAGTGCTTAGCTCAGATCTCCTGCCGAGTAGCCAGTCCAATTTAGCTGCTTCCTTTTGGCCTCAATGTAAGCCTGCCAGTTTTAACGTCCGCCTAGAATGAGACCCAGGGTCCTTGCCTTGTCCACCACTGGGAGGAAAGCACCATGAAGGCTGACTGGGGGGCAGTTGACCCTCCGGGCCACAAAAGTCATATAAAGCGACTGTACCGTATTCACGGAGATGTTCCATCTCAGCACTCAAGGTTACAGCATGTCCAGCTGCCTTTGGACGATTTCAGAGGCCTCCGAGCAGTCCGCTGCTGAGGCGATGAAGGCTGTGTCGTCAGCATAGGAGGCAACAAGGAGCTGCTCATGTTGATGCACAGTTAGATCCGCAGTGAAGAGGGTATATAGGATCGGGCCAGCACGCTGCCCTGTGGAACACCAGCCCTTACACGTTCTATCCTCGAGTGGGAGCTTTCACACCGGACATATAAGCATCTGTCCAGAAGGTATGATGAAAGCAGGAGTTTGATTTTGTAAAGTATTCCAGCATGCCAAACCCGATCGAACGCCTGTATGAGAGAGATTTCGGAGGCAAGAAGAGATAGGGCCACCACATTTAAAACTTAGAATCTCCTACGCCGCATGCCAGTATGCATATACAAACGGTTTTTTCTCCAGCCACATTTTAAGGGGTACCCCTATACAAATCTACCCTTAACATTTTGCGTTTTTGTATAAAAAACGTCGTTATTTCTTATTCTAGGAATTCTAAATTTGTATAAATAGTCCCAATAAAATAGACCAATATGGTTAGATCCAAAAAAATTTTAGGTATGGGCGCCATGTAAATTTAACCCATTTTTTAAGAGTTTGTATGAAAATCTAATACAATGAGGTAAGGTAATAAGAAATGACTTAACTTAAGATACATAAAGATTGGGCACAGGGTATCTCGACTTCAGCGTTCTTTCTTGATTTAACTTTGAACATTACAACAATGTAAATCTCAACACTTTATTAATTTTTTTTTTTATGGAAAATTACACTTCTGCTAAATAAATAAAATAAAAATAAATAAATTTAAACAAAGTTCTAAAAAAATTAAACCAAAAATTTATCTTTTTTCAAAAATATTTACAAATTTGTTTAGCAAAATTTGCACACGTCAACTTTTATGTATTTTACTCTTTTACACAAATACACACACACACATAATATTTCCTTCTCCCCAAGCCCTTCATATATGAACGAAAGTGCATTTTATAATTCTACAAACACACAATTCTGCTCTATTGGGCTCTTCACATACACACATCAGAATGCAATGCTGATAGTAAAGCTAAATGCATACACACAACTCATGCTATTTTACATTCTTTTTGGCGTGCAACGTTTTTATAGTTTTTCTTTATATATTTTTTGTTATTATTTTTTTTTTTTTTTGACTTGAATATAAAATATTACTCGGTGCTTTCGAGCATCTAAACTTTTGCACTTCTCAAGTAACGGACAGACAGACGGACGGTATCTGTCGAAGGCGATAAGAGCGCGTGAATTTTAAGATGTGTCGAGAAGAAACAGGGTGTCACATATATGTACAACTATTTAGATCTAATGCCACCATGCACACATCTAACACCCCACAACACCCCCCATTGTAAGTACTCAAAACGTATTCGCTTGAATTGTGTCAATGGCCTTGAAAATTGTTTTTCACTTTACTTTGGCGTGTGTGATGCGATGTGATGCGATGCGATGCGACTTAGTTCAACTTGGCTCAACTTGGCTGGTACGCGAGATTAGAGAAATATTTACTAAAGACACATAAGGAAATGTATTTAAGTATGTAAATTACAACAACGACAATAATAATGCTAATAACAAGAACAATAAATAAGAGATACAATGCATTTAGATTAAGTCATGCACATTTGTATAGCCTTGATTATTTGTTTTTTTTTATTAATAATAAATAAAAATTTCTGTACAATACCGGTTTACAATTTATAGCAACTAAATAAAATTTAAGAAAATATAAAAATTAGAAATGCGTGCTTTGTACTTTGAGTAAGATTTGTGGTTAATAAATAAAAAAAGAAAAAAAAACACGTAAGTAAATTGTACAACGTTGCGTATGATTAATCGAAGACGTGTTTAATACTTGCATTTCATGTATTGCATGCAATGACGACAAAGTCAAATATGACAACATTGAAGTAAATTATAAGTTCACTTACAAATAATCAATTAAAAAAATATTACTTAATAATGAATTCATGTTGAAATGTCATAAAAAAAAATAACTTATAAAATATATACAACGTAGCTATATGAAAGTCTGGTTTCGAAACCATAGCAGGAAGTGCATAAAATGCGCATTCTTCGATATGAATTACTGAAATGCGTTTGTTTTTGTTGTTGTCTTTGTTATAATAAAAAAAAAAACATTTTATATTTTTGTGGTTTTTTTTGTTTGCACTCTTTGTAGTGCATAGTATATTAATTTTGTTACGTAGTTTGTAACATTAGTGTTATGTTTCCACTAGTTTTAGTGTTAACCTGTGTCTATCAAAATCAACGCTTATTGCATCATTGTTTTTGAGCGCAACAAGTTAACGCTTATGCTAACGCGTACGCTTACACTAGTGTAAACATAACTTTATAAAAAAATAGTGAAGGTCTTTGAAAGTATCAATTTAGAATAAGCAGCAGTACAGGTTTATCACGATGAATTGAAGAGCTACACAAATATTGAGCTCCAAGCCAAATAACAATATTTTACTTTACAGAGGGAGAGCCAGTATCTTAACAAATTGGAGGAACGAAAGAGTGTTGTGTTTTATGAGCTGTTAAAACCGAGTGAAATTATTACGGAAGAGCAACATGGAACTTAACAGATCAAAATGATAAACGGCGGGAATATGACCAAAGCCATGAAAATATGATTTTTCGAAACGACTATTTTTTAGTGCTTCGTTGGAAAACCGATGAGATATAACTTTAAGACATACGAATGGAGGGTCTCTCAAACTAATGATTAAATTACTTGTTTCGATTATCACTTGATCTAGTTGAAATAAACTTCAAAGAAGTGCAAAATTGAGTGGACGAATGGTTTTAAACATAGGACGTATTGCTTTATCGCTTCGGCAGTTCGGTAATATCAAAAAAAAAATATATATATATAAAAATTTTTGATACTCCTAAACAAACGATGGGCCACAGACCCTTGCTCTCGTTGCCTACACCGATATTCATAACATTAAAAAAAAAATTAGATGTAATATGTACATTTGTTGGTTTAATAATTTGCCTACAACTGAAATATTGTTGTTGTTTTATGAGTTGAGCTTGTGTGTTGCAATTACAGCTATTATTTTGCTTGCGCATGATTGCAATGTGTTTGTTGTATTTTTTTCGTGTGCGAATATGAAAATAAAGAGTGTACAAAAAATATGTTTTTTGTTAAAAATATCTTTTTTTATTGGTGGTCTTTCCGTAGATTTCTGTGGCCTTCTTTGCTCTGTTTCCGAAAGCATAATATGCCCTATAAAGTTCATATATATATACTCGATCAGTGTTGAAAGAATAGTCTAGAGCCACCATTTTTAATTCTTAGACACTCTTGAGAAGCCAAATGATCACATAGAAAAGGTTTTCTCTAGCCCCATTTTAAGGGTTAACTCCAAAAAATTGAGTATTTCCTTGAAAAGTTGCTTGTAATGTAATCTGGGAACTCTAAAGGGCATAGCCGGGTAAGTACGAATGAACTGCCCCCAGTTATATTTAATATCTTATATGAGGTTCGTTAATCCTAGACCCGAAAATTTTTCCAGCGTAATACTTCAAAAGGCTTAAATAATTCTGAGAGCAAAAAAAAAAAAAATTTTTTTAAAATAGAATCACGTTTGCCGCTATATAATCGTTTATATTGCCGATATCGGAAAAAGTAATACGCAGAAAAAATTCTCAGGTCAAGGACTATCGAGCCTTATTTAAAGCTTTGAATATCGCTCGGGCAGTTCGACCATGTTCACTCGGCTATGCACTCTACCAGAGATTATGCCAATACTAATTCCACTAATATATGCAAAGTTGGGTGGGACTAAACTAATTTTTGGTAAAGCATCTATAAGAATTTAGCCGAATTCTTGAACTATTTTTTGGGGAAAAGAGTTTTTTTTCTTATTAATAAATTTATTCTTGCGGATTTTCATGCTGAAAACAACAACATTTCTATTCTGATATCACTATAATCCACTTTAGTCTTCCATAGAAAGTAATCGAAAATTTGGAATTTTTATAAACAGTTTTTAACGTTTTGTATGAAATTGTTTTTGTGAAATGAAGCTAGAAGTCTGTTCCATGGTATAATAAAAGAAGGTATCGCTACTTCATCAAATAAAGAACTTGTTCGTTGCACGTGTGTATGAAAGAGATAGATGAGAGAGATAGCAGAAAATATAAATGCCTGTACTTTTGTTGTTGGTTTTGAGAAAATTTTGTTGTTACACACAATGAAAAAAAAACGAAAATTGTGTTTTGCCGTCGTTAGCCGAACATAAACGATCTATCGAAACAACGTTCGCATTCATACTGAAAACAAATAAAGAACCAAACGCTGGCAGAGAAACGAGCAGTGGCGATACCTTCTTTTCTTGTACCATGGTCTGATCTAGAACAAAGTTAATGAATTATAAATAGTACTAGAATTGGACATATTTAAAATTACATAATAATTGGATACAGTGTATCTCGAAGTCGAATAAAGAATGCTCTGGAAATTTTTAAAAATTTTTATTGAACTTAAAAAAAAACTTAGCTGCGGTCTGTCTATCTCTTTGTATATCTGCAGCTGTGTGAGTTTGGCTACTACAGTTCTCAGACAACTTGGTTCATCTGTCTAATCTCTTTCCATGTCCGTCCGTTGCGCAGCTCATGAAAGCTTCGTTTTTATCAAAAGTTTTTTTTATTGTTATTATTATTATTTTTTTTTTTTGTATTTAAGTTAATTTTCAAACTGCTGCAAGGTCAAATTTGATATTCTGCTTACTTACTACAGCTACAGTAGCTTTTAATATTGTTGATGACTTTTTTGTTGGTTTGATGTTTTGCTTGATCTCTGCTTGATAATCTCCATTACTACTCTTCAACAAAAACAAAATAAAAAAAACATTTGCTCTGAGTAATGTTTTAATAATTACGCGCCACTTTTAGCTTTTGCGCGTTAATTATTCGTTAACTTCATTAAGTGCATTCTTTACTTAATGGATTTATTCTGTCTTTGTGTGTGGCAATGTTTTTTTTTTTTTCGGGATTTTTGTATTGAAGTTTATCATGCAATATTGCATCATATGTATTATTTGGTGTTTTTTATGATACTAGCGGATGCCCGGCATGTGCTGCGACGTTGTATGGGCATTCCAGCTGCTCTTTTCCGTTTCGGATCTTCTGTTTTTTTTGTGCAATTGCAGCTATTTTCGATGGCATATTTGACTATTTGTTATTTTTTTACTTGGGGCTAACATAAACATACTAAAAAATACCTTTTTTTTTTTAAATTTTATTGTGCCCAAATCGCGTGTTTTTTTATTTTTATACACTGCACCCAAAGGGTAAAAGGGTATATTAAGTTTGTGCGAATGTATGTAACAGACAGAAGAAGGCTAGATAGACCCTATAAAGTATATTTATTCTTGATCAGCATTGGAAGGGGAGTCGAAATAGCTATGCCCGTCAGTCCGTTTATCATGCTGTCTGCCGTATGAGATAGATTATCTCGGAGACTATATAAGAGATAGGGACACCATATTTGAAACTGACGCTCTCCTAAGCCGTCAAGTGTGCAATTACAAACGGGTTTTCTCTAGTCCCTTTTAAGGGTACCCCCATACAAATCTACCCTAAAATATTGGGTTTTTGCATAAAAACATCATTGTTTCTTACTCTAGGAAGTCTTAATTTGGTATAAATTATGCCTACGATAGTCCTAATGAAATAGACCAATATGGGTAGGTCCAACAAAAGTTTAGGTATAGCCTCCATACAAAGATATACACGTTTTTATAAGGTTTTTGTATGAAAATTCAATTTAATGAGTTAAGATAGAAAAATAGCACGGATCTTAAGGTTCATAAGGACTGGGTACAGGGTATCTTGCAGTCAAACATACTCGACATCAGCGTTCTTTCTTGTTTTTCTTCGTTTTCCAATAAAATTAGTTGGGACTAGCATAAAAACATATTAAAAAATACCAGTTTTTTTTATTGCATCGTACCCAAATTATGTTGGGGTACACTGCAGTCAACTGTTCTTTTCAATTTTATTTTTGGGCGAGTCCATAATATGTTGGGGCTAGTTTAATAAAAACATACAAAAAAGCAAAACAAAAAAAATTGTAAATCCACTTCATTAATGAACCGAATTGTGCCTAATGGTTTGTTTTAGTCTAATTTTAATTTACTAGCATTGTTACCTTTCAAACGAAAACGGTTTGGGACACATCGGTTGGATGATTTCAACGGCCATAGCGGACATAGAAAATTTTTACTAATTTATGTATGTGCATATTTATTAAGATATTCTTTATCGTTTACCATTTGCACCATATAGCAAATCAACGAGCCTTTCTCCATTTTAAAATCTTAATCAGTAATAAGTCATAACCACAATGAGGCATTTTGGATATGAATACAAAGAAACCACATTTATGTCTATTTTTGTAATAATAATTTTTTTTTTGCAACTTTACAGATATGTGATATCGTCGATTTAAAAGGCATTCTCGCTGACTCAACTTTGATAAGAATATTATTGGTGTAGAGTTTATTATTAAGAAAATTATTGTCTAAAATCCATAAAAGTCTCATTAATTCCAAATGCATTAATATATTAAAATTAAAAAAAGAGCAAATTGCAATCGCAAACCAAACCAAACAAAATGAACAAATGAACCGTGGCAAAGAGCCAACAAAATTAGAATAATCTGCAAATATTATGAAATCATCATCATCATCATTAAGAACGAGGCAAATTGAACTCATACAAAGACACACACACACACATATATTTAAAATATAATCTAAAGAACTATAACCTAATCAGCAACATAACCAAGCAGCAGCAACATCAGCAAACAAACAATTTCGAATCACCAAATCACTTAAAGTTCCGTTTAACCCGCAACCATTTCCAGAATACATACACAACACAACACATCTCAACGATCACAAATTAAATTGTGCGCGCCAGAACGTTTAGATTTTGCGCAATTTCTGAAGAATGCTGCTCTTTGTTTAGTTACGCTGCTGCTACTTTGTTATTTTGCAGATACAAAAGTATCTGAAGCATTGTATCTGTAGCGTTTTTTGCTTCTTAAGCAGCAGCAGAATCAACGTTAGCGGTAGCAATAATGACAATTACTCAATTGAAAACAGACAGAGGCCGTCATCTTTATGGATGATATTGTTGTTGATTTGGATGGCACATTTTGTTGTTGTTGTTGCTGTTCTTGATGATAGCAATAAGAAAAGATCAATGCAGAGCAGTGTAGCAGCGCAAATAAAAGATCTTTTCTGTTTTGTTATATAAGAATTGCAGATGCGCAGAATTTGTGTCTATGTGTCTTGGTTTTATAATGTTTAAAACGTAACTGGGGCAAAAAAATATATGTATGCTCAATTGAACGTAATGAAAATAATAAAGTTGATGAGAAAAAAATCTAAATAGTAGGTTTTTTTTTTATTTTTTGATTCTTTCTTTAAATGGAAGATGTACTTGTTTGCATAACGCGGTTCATGTGTTGTATATTATAAGTAAGTGTTTCTCTTATACATTTTTTTAATGAAATTTATTCCGAGTGCATGATTAATAATTTGGTTAGTACAGTTTTTTTTTAACTACATCCAAATATAGACATCGCATCCCATGAAAGAACGAATATAGCTTTGATATTTACTTGGTTCTGGGATAATTTTAGAATATAAAATAAGTGTTCACCTCGACTATATCTTAGTAATTTAACACTTATGGTTATCTTTCTGATCTCATATTACAGAAATGAGATTAAAATTGACAGAATCGAACTGATGCAGAATTTTACCGTTATAAAAAAGATCAACGTTATTAGAAATTTTCTGGACTGGAGGCTTAAAACATGCAAGTGGCCACAACAAAGATGGGTTCTAGGAGCCTGTGCAAGTTAATCGCTTAATTAGAAGTTTAAGATCAAAGTCAACCTATGGCTCTATGTAGCTGAGGTCACCAATAATGCTGCTATTTGAATGCTGGGAATATACTCACCAAACTCAGGCTTCAGCTCTTTCACTAGGATGCACTGCAATAATGGCCTCTTGCAGAAACTCCAAGACACAACAAGGTTCTGGATAGGAGGCTTAAGACAAGCAAGTGACCACGGCAGAGATAGACTCTAGAAACTTATGCAATATCATAGCCTTATTCAGAAGTTTAAGACCAAAAGTCAACCTATGCCTCTATGAAGCTGAGGTCACTTTTGATCCATTCTGTTCTTTTAATATGGAATTCACCCCCAAACTCTGGTTTAACTCTTTAGTAGGATGCGCTGTAATGGTGGCATCTTGCAGAAGCTATTTTTGGTTTGCCTTCAGCCGAATAGAAAACGGCTCTTTTTGGTTGGGATGAATCCCTGAAAATGAAGTTTCCTTCGAATGAATCCTTTTAATGGTCCGTTGAGTAGGTTTCCTCAATAGAGTCGCCTGGTTACATTATCTACAACTGTTTCTGCCTTGTTATTGTCTGAAGTAACTAACTGGGAGGGCTGCTATTCAGAATCAGAGTTGTCGTCTAGTTGTGCCTACTCCTAAGCTTAGGTACTTGTAGTGGATAGTTGTACCCCAATGCACATAGTCAAAAATTGATTCAACTGAGGGTCTGCCACATGAATCAATTAAAACGTTGATTCTAGTTGAATCATATGAGGGAGTAAAATAAAAAAAAAGGGTCAATGAGTCAACTCAACTTTAGACACAATATTGGTATCAAATTTTAAGCTAAAAATACAGATATTCAGAAAAAATCGAAAATAATCGATAAGTTTGTGTGGGCCCTATGCCTAAAAGTAGGCGTGGCACCTTGGTTGTGATATTGGATTATATTAGAAGTATTTTTACCCAATTCGGAGTCAATACATTCCTAAATAATAACCATTTCCATACAAAAAATTTAAAATGGGCGGTAAGTTTGTATGGGGACTATACCTAAAAATGGGCGTGGCACCTTGGTGTTGATATTGGATGATATTTAGAGTCAAAACAGTCCTAAATAACAATTAATTTCATACAAAAATTCTAAAACGGGCGGTAAGTTTGTATGGGAGATATATTTGTCATTGGATTACATTGGAAGTGTTTTTACCCAATTTGGAGTGAATATGTACATAAATATTACATATTTTTATATAAAAAATTTAAAATGGGCGGTCAGTTTGTATGGGGACTATACCTAAAAATGGGAATGGCACTTCATATTCAAACTTGACCTGGTGGTTGGCAAGGGAAAAATTTAAAATTTCAGACAGACAGACGAATCGATGAGATCGACTCGTGTCATCGAGCTGATCATGAATATTTATACTTTATGGGGTGTACGACGTCTCCTTTAGTGCGTAACAATCTTTGCGATTCATCATTTCAAAAAAACTCGATTAAATTGATTAAATTGACTGATCGTTTTAATTCGCAACTGACTCTACTTTTGATCTTATTGTTTTCTTGCACGACCCGCACATCAAGCTTCGATACCGCTTTCCTATTTGGATCCTATTCAATAGTATCTAGTATTAATTGAGATTGAAATGGACTTCATACAAAATGATGACTTCAAAAAAATTTCAAGCCCTCAGTAAAAGGATGCTACTTGAGAATACTACATGTACGCGGTCGTAGACTAAAGTGGCTTTATTCTACCAAAGCAAATTTCAATGTCAATGTTTCAATGTCAAATGAGTACTTCGATTTTAGACTTTGCAAAATTACTAATACATTTTTTTTTTTTTTGACTTGTTGGTATAGCGTCTATTTCTGAAAAAAAAGCAATTACCAATTTAAATATAACTATGACGAATTGGACGCTCATATACAATAGAATTTACCTTAATGAGTTTACGTGCCTTTTGGCCAATACAAAACAATACATACAACAATCTTCTATTCTGGTAATACACTCCGCCCACAAATACATTAAAGTATGCAGTCATACCTAAAAAAAATGATTCATAAAAAACAGATCGTATGACAAAACATTAAAACACGATGCAGATCGACTCATAGCCATGCCATGCCATATCATAGCAGCAACGGCAGCCGCCACTGAAAACCATTTAAAGTAAATTACCAAAATTAACTTTTGTTGTTCAATTTTTCAACAACTTCCTTTAGTATAAAAAAAAATAAAAATAAAAAGCATTTACCTGTCGCAAAATAAAAAAATAAAATAAAAACAGTAGCAGTTAATTAATCTGCAGCTCGTGCATGTCATGCAGGTCGTAACGATTCACGATGACAATCAGTCTAAAATATATACAAATCCATCAGCGTATCTGTCTGTCTGTCCGTCTGTTTGTCATAAGCTAATTATGAATTACTACAAACAAAGAAAAGAATCACTTCTAAAAGCAGTGATGAAACCTTCAATTAGTTCAGTCAAAATATTTAAAAAACGCCCAACTGGCAACAGCGTTGAAATGATCTTACGAACCGTAGAATTATAATATTTTTGTATTTAAGCGCTTGTTGCATTAAATTATTATTAACAAAAAAAAAAAAATGTTTTTTGTTTTTGCAAACATCCAAAACAGCAGAAATATGACAGACAATAAACAAGTCATTGCAAGACAGCTACAAAAAAGATAACACATTTTATTTTTCATAATAAAACAACAATGCAAGCGAAATACAATAAAAAAATAAGCAATAAGTTTTTTTGACCAAGCCAAGCGTTGAAAGCAATTAGCAGCAGCAACACTTTTTTTATTTTTATTTTATCTTTTTTTTTATAATAATATTTTAACTTGAACTTCAGCATGTCAGCGCCTTGACTTTAGGCTTGCAATTTGAGTTTTATTTTAATATTTTTTATTATTCTACAATTTACACTTGCAGTGTGTCCGATATGTGCTATAAGACAGACACTTCTTGCGGTATACGATCAGAAATTTTGAATTTGGTTTATACAAAAGTTTGAAAATATATAAAATTCCAAAAGACTAATTGATAGATAGATAGAGATGGCTGAGGGGAAAATACATATTCCCCAGCACAATTAGCATATAACTGCTGTTTTGTTACTCTGTTCTGTTCGTGGAAGGCTATGTAGGATTAGAGCCAACCAGTACAGTTAAGGGAGGACCTAAGTTTGAAGGGACATAAGAGTGCTAGATCGCTCAGTGATTCTAACTGCCAATGTCCAAAATGTTTTAGTCTACTCGATCTAATTGCAGGACACCCACAGAGAATGTGTTCTAACGTTTCCGGGGTGTTCTCTTCCATACAACTTCTGCAGTTACTGTTTTAAGGGGTAACTAAACTAGCCGTGTTTTCCGCGATGGGCCAATGCCCAGTGATGGCGGCTGTCTGTCTCGCAAGGTCTTTGCGGGGGCTTAACAGTAGTGTTCTAGTACGTTTGGGATCAATCGTAAGTCAAATAAGCTTAGCTTTCCAGTAGCTGTTCATATTTTCACTCATTGGGATCTGAACAACGACTGGCTGAGATTAACCCGATGAATCCCGTCTAGTCAACGTGTCAGCTTGCCCATTTCCAGGAACATCACTATACCCTGGGACCCATTAGAGACATATTGAAATTACATGGAAAATATTATTTTCGGCATCTAAAGGCAGGCGTGACTCTTTCGCTTTGCACGTAAACTGTCTTAGGTCGAGAAAATGATCTACAGATTAGCAGATGGTGATGACTTTATCCACAATAGGTCAAGGAATCTATTAAAAGCCATAACGCAGCTGCATTTTTTGCCCAATTGGCAACTTAAAGTGAATCATAACGTTAGGAAAATTTATAAGCATCTTTCTCTGATTGGCAAGTCTCCAACAATGCACTGAAGTCCCATTTAGACTGGAAGCAGCCAGCCAAACGATTGGTCCATAACTATTCTGTGGTTTTGGAGTAGATATGCTCAAACCCCTTATTAGGCGAGAGTAAAATAATGATTAGAAAGATATACTGTCGAGATTGCAAGGGGTTCAGGCATGTTGAAAATTGTTAGTTTCCTAATAAAATAAAACTTGAAAAAAATTTGCAACAAATTATTTCATGGCTCTCCACAGGTTATTGCAGAGTTAAGGAACCTTATTGCCGGATGTGCGTTGACGGCGATATAACTTGAAAGCTTTAAGGATAGAGGATTTACCAGAACATCTTTTGGAGAACAATCCAGCTTGGATTGCTGAGGTCAATATCTTCAAAACTGAGCGAATGAAACGTGTAACTTTGAACAGACGGTCAGACAATCTTTACCAAATCGATTACTTTCATCGTGATGATGAACAATGTCTATGAGGCATTCTTTCTCAATTGAAGACCCAGAATATGGTTTGACGTAGAAAGCCTAAGATTGGAGCCCTATTTGAACTTTCTACTTCAAACTATGCTTTAGGGGGTTGCGATGTATCCTTTGTTAATATCCGTTTCACACTTTGTATAAAAAGTTAAATTTATAAACTATAGAAAAGGATTTCACAGCGGGAAAGTCATCAACGCGGCATCAATGCTGCGTGGATGACTAGTCTCTTTCTTCAATGACATACCGACGACAGTCCCATACAAGTTGTTGATGACATTTTGTGTTGGATGACATGTCTTGCCAGACTTCTTGGATGACAAGTCTTGCAAGGCTCCAAGCATGACATGTTTTAAAAGGCGACTTGTATATTCGAAGCTGTGACCATTCTGCTTTATGAAATAATTGCATAAACATATTGTATATTATAAAGTAGCCAATGGTGACGCAACCGACGACATGTCACCAATCAGTCATAAGTGACCAAGTCATCAAAGAAAAATTTACGCGGTCGGATTAGGAAAATGTATCATTTAAATTGTTTTAAAATAAATGCTTCCTTTGGGTGTTGATGTCTTCTCAAGGTCATTGGTCATTCCTAGTGCTTATTTCGAATGCTGATCAAGAATATACATTACAGGGTCTAACATGCCTCCTTATGCCTGTTACGAAACTTCGCACAAACACCCCCTTGGGTGCAGAGTATAAAAAATTTTGTTGTGGACATAGCTAAATTGGTCTAAAACCTGAAAAAATTATCATCAGATTCGAATTCAGCGACTCCAAAATCATTCGATAAACATGGCAAAACTTCTAGGTCTGCAAAAAAAACAAAAAAAAATTTAACCGAATTCCATCAATTTTTTAAATTTTCTGCGATCTTGGATTCTAAAAAGTGACATTTTACTTTTGAAATCCTACGAAATTATCTAAAATTTGAATACTTTATGAACTTTCTACTGAGTTTTACTTTTTATGAAAAGCTTCTTTTCAAGGACATAAGCTTATCTCGAGTTTTTTACGGTCTTTGAGACTTTTTTCACTTCATTAAATTCACCACAATTATTCTCGACTTTACTGATTTTTCCCCTTTTTCTCATAATTTGTTTAACTGTCCGAAATTTTAAATATAAGCAAAATATATATAAAATTTTTCCTATATAACAAAAATATCCAAGCCAAACTTTTTTACCAAGTTTAATAACTTCAAAAGTATTTAAAGTATTTAAAAACAACCATTACAATTAACTGATTTCCTTAACTTCACTTCACAATGAGACGACATTTCCATTTTGCGTTTAAATCAAAACTTCAACAAGAAAAATCTTCTGTAGTAACGAAAAAAATAGAGGGGAAAAGGCTTCAATGACATTGAACATAAAACGAAAAACTCTTCAGATAAGACAAACAAAAATGTCGCGCGAGAAAATTCATTTAAAATGCAAATTAGAAATTTTCTAATTGAAATATTTCACTTTCAACAACTTTTCGTCTTTCCCCCCCCCCATTTTGAAAGCGAAATACACTGATTGCTGCAGGATAAAAAAGGATTAACTTGCTTTTTGGATTGTAAGAAGTATGTAGGAGTATAAGTAAATCTATAGATGGAAGCAATTTAAGCCAAAAGCAAATTGATTTGATACGAAATTAGCTTTTGAGTAGTTGAGAAGAATTGTTCGGAGTTAATAGATTAGAATTTAAGTAGCAATAAGCTTATAGTTCGAAAATAATTAGCAAATGATTGCTTTGAACTATGAACTCGAATAATCCTATCAAAAAAAGCAGCGCAAATAATTAAGCAAGGACAACAACTTATGTCAGCCTTGAAGCAAATTAACTTTTTTAGTTTTTTTGGCAACATCCTGCAGCAAAATCGAAAGTCAGCACAATGATTGCCTTAATTGGTGTCCGTCTGTCCAAACTATATATAAATTGCTGCGTTAACTTGTTGTCTCTCAGCAGTGAGCAATAAATGGCACGCCTACCATAATTGGATGCTTAATGCCGCAACAATTCATTGCATTGCATCGCCTGCGCTTTGGGCCAAATCCATGCAATGCAAAATTAAGCTTGGGAGCCAAAGTAGCAACCGGTTTTATGCAGCTGTAAACTACAAAAAATTTTTCATGCAACATAATGCTTGCTCCCCTAACTATTTTGCGCGCTCTTCTTTTTGTTGTTGTTGTTGTTCCACTTAACATTGTTGCATTGTTGTTGTTGTTGTAGTCATTTTTTATTCACTCAAGAACCAGGTCAAGGTTAACGCAATGTCTGCGACTGTGCATAAAACTAAACGCGTTTAAGCGCGCTCGTTTTTGGCCATGATTCGCATTTGAAGTTTAAAGTCAAGTCAAGCTTTTATGCAATAAACACAAACAACAAATTTGTATCTCAAACTCAAACATGTTCGTTTACATGCATCATTTGAATGCAACATGTTTATACAACAACAACAACAAAGAATGAAACAAGCTAATAAAAAAAAAACGACTAGGCACAGAATTTTTTTCAAAGTCAATACTATTTTTGTAATTGGCACAAAAACGCGACCATGATTTGCAACGCCAATTGCAATAACAAATTAATAGCTTAAAAATGACTGGCAGCTGCCTGACTAACAAACTAGCTAACTGCCCGTGCATCTGTCTGTCTGTCTGTCCGTCTGTCTATTTGTCTGCCATGGTGAACCAGCCAATCATCATCATCAACAATAAAACAAAACAAAACAACCGCACCACATGCTGTGCTATGAGATGCAGTCTCCAGCTTTACTGTAGCCGCTTCGACTTTAGTTGGCAGCATCAAGTGCAACTGCATTTTCTTACAATGTCAGTTTCTCATGCATGCATGCATGCATATGGTACGATTTACTATTTTACAATATATTCTCCATTGGCATTACTTAGTTAACTTAAATATCGATTTATCTATTTATTTATTTATTTAGTTTTTTAAACAATTATTTATTTATTTTGTTGTTGTTTGTTGTAAGTATTTAGTTTTGTTAATTGTTTGCCATGATTTCATTATTGATTTGTTACTTAGCATTGATTTGGCTTTTTGATTTATGTGTATACGCGGCGTATGCGTAATGTGGCTTTATTTTATTGATTTTCTTGTAAAATATATATATAAAATAATTTTTTAAGTATATTAAAGAACTTAAAAATGTAGTTCAAATAAAAAAAAAAAGTGATGTGCTTTAGTTTTATTTGATAAGGGTAAGACTGTAAAAAAAAGTGATTTGCAAGTGGGTCTTCGATTTTTTTGAAAATTTAAAACATATTAGTCTTAGGTAATTTATTTGCAGAAGTAAAAAGATATTGAAAAATTTTGAATAGTGTGTCAGCTACACCTTCTTGAAAATCAAAGTAGTGTTTCTTTAAAACAATATTTTCGAAACTTTTTTTAATAATAATTACTGGCAAAATAGTTAATTCAATAAAGTTTAATTTAATATTTGAATACATCGCAATATCTCTAGAACTATTAAAGTCACTACAATAATAAATTGTTATATGTATGCTACAAAACTTAAAAAAGTAGCCAAATTCCCTAAAAAAAATTACTTTATAAATATTTTCGAATATTTTTTGTTCAAAATTATGAGTTTTTTTAATACCCTGTACCCAAAGGGTTAAAGGGTATATTAAGTTTGTGCGAATGTATATAACAGACAGAAGGAGCCAAGATAGACCATATAATGTATATATATTCTTGATCAGCATTGGAAGGGGAGTCGAACAAGCTATGTCTGTCTGTCCGTCCGTCCGTCTGTCTGTACTGCTGTCTGAGAGAGATTATCTCGAAGACTATAAGAGATACGGCCACCATATTTGAAACTTAGACTTTCCTGAGCCGTCAAGTGTTCACTTGCAAACGGTTTTTTTCTAGACAAATTTTAAGAGGTATCCCTTATACAAACGCACCGCAAAATTTTTGGTTTTTGAATAAAAACATCATTGATTTTTATTCTAGGAAGTTCAAATTTAGTGTAAATTATGTCTATGATAGTCCCAATAAAATGTCCCAATATGGGTAGGACCAACAAAGATATACCCGATTTTTAAGTTTTTGTATGAAAATTCAACTCAAAGAGGAATGGTAGTAAAATATAACCGATCTTAAGATTCATAAATATTGGGTACAGGGTTTCTTGCAGTCGAGCATACTCGACTTCAACGTTCTTTCTTGTTTAATACTAAATTTACCACAGTT
Source organism: Leucophenga varia (assembly GCA_018903435.1). Classification (NCBI taxonomy): domain Eukaryota; kingdom Metazoa; phylum Arthropoda; class Insecta; order Diptera; family Drosophilidae; genus Leucophenga; species Leucophenga varia. The sequence goes on from JAEIFJ010000027.1 coordinate 208,995, forward strand.
TAGGTAAATATACAATATTACCTGTTATTATTATTAAAAGTCCATTTAACAGTTTCGAAAATATTGATTAAAAAACAAGCAAGAACATTAACTTCGGAAGCACCGAAGCTCAAATACCCGCCACACGAAACTTTACTCATTTTCTTGGAAAAATAAAAAAATAGAGGGTGAGTTTGTATGGGACTATATGTTATAGTGGCTCGATCCTTGTCATATCGGAAGCATATTCATAGAAAAAAGTAGAAGTGATTTTACACAGATTGAAGTGAATATATCCATAAATAAGAACTATTTTCATACAAAATCTGAAAAATGGGCGCTTGGTTTGTATGAGGGCCATATCAAAAAATGGGCGTGGCACCTTTCTTTTGAAATTGGATGTCATTAGGAAGTGCTTTTATCCATATTAGTAGTAAATACATTTACAAATAATAACAATTTTCATACAAAAAATCGAAAAAATGGTAAGTTTGCATGGGGGCTATATCTAAAAATGGGCGTGGCACCTTCTGATATTGGATGGATGGATATTGGATTAAAAGTGTTTTTACCCGATTTGTAGTCAAAACATTCATAAATAATAACTATTTTCATACAAAAATCAACAAAAATGGTAAGTTTGTATGGCGGCTATATCTAAAAGTGGGCGTGGCACCTTGGTTCTGACATACAAACTGCCTAGAAACACAAAAAGCTAAGGTTTAAAGTTTCAGATCAATATCTTCGAAACTTTCCGAGAAAAACGCAATGCAACAGACAGATAGACGGACAGTCAGACGGACATGGCTAAATCGATTCGTCTCGTAGAGCTGATCAATAATATATATACTTTATGGGATCTCCGATGCCTCCTTTAATGCGTTACAAACTTTCCGACAAACTGATAATACCCTTCACACTATGTGTGGCGGGTATAAAAACACTACTGTGATTTTCCATATGGCGCAGATGACGTAATTTTCAAAAAATTTCAAAAACCTTTTACATCTAAAACTATGTCACCTAGGACTTTTATTTTCCTAAATTTCAAAAAATAAGGAAAAACGTGAACTTTGGTGAAACTGAGACTCTCCTTAGCCGCCAAGTGTGCACTTGCAAACGGGGTCTTTCAAGTCCTTTTTAAAGGGTACCACCCATACAATCTTCCTATTAGCAGTAGCCCCATACAAATTTTACCCATTTTTTAAGTTTTTTATATAAAAATCCAATACAATAAGGTATAGTACTAAGATAGGACTTAACTTAAGGTACATAAAGTTTGAGACAGTGTACGAGGTGTGTTCAAAAAGTATCGCGAATTTTGTGTTTTTTCAAAAATTTTTTATTTATTCATGAATATCTATTTTGTCCTTTTCAAAGTAATCCCCTCCCGATAAAATACACCTATGCCAACGTTTTTTCCAATCCTCTAAACATGCCAAATAGTCCCTATCCGGTACAGCCATCAGCGCCTTCTTCGATTTAGGTTTTATCTCCTCAATCGACTCGAAACGCGTTCCCCGAAGTAGTCTCTTGAGTTTTGGGAAGAGCCAGAAGTCACACGGAGCCAAATCAAGCGAATTCTGTGGTTGCGGAACGATATTGGTTGGATTTTTGGCAAAAAAGTCACGAAAAATCGGTGCAGTTTAAAAAAAAAAATCATCATTTTTGGTACCAACCGAGACTTGACACGTTTGAGGCCCAAAAACATCCTTCAAAATTGTATTAATTGATCCTTTCGATACGCCAATTTCATCAGCAATGTCTCTCATAGTTAATCGACGGTGTGCAAGCACTAATTCTTTTACTTTTTGGATGTGAGCATCGTCCGTTGAGGTCGATGGTCGACCAGGGCGCTCTTTGTCGTTCACATCTTCTCGGCCTTCTGAGAACATTTTGTACCACCGATAAACGTTGCTTCGGTCCAAGGTAGCTTCTCCGTATGCCACAGTCAACATTCGGAATGCATCCACGCACTTAATTTCGTGTTTCACACAAAATTTGATACTGGTTCTTTGATCCATTTTTTTGAATAGGTAAAAATCGAAGACGATCCAAAACACGTGCAAGCAAAGCAGCTGTCAACAATTAAGTGAACATTCTAAATGGCCGATCTTGTCGGCATAAGTGAGAGACATGAGAACCAACCTAACGCCACAAAAAAATCGAAATTCGAATAAATGTAACCCGCGAAAATTCAAAATTCGCGATACTTTTTGAACACACCTCGTTTCTTGAACTCGAGCATACTTAATTTCAGCGTTCTTTCATGTTCAGACCTTTCTTTGCAATTCAATTGAAAACGTTGGACAAAGGGTTAACATTTTAATCAAAATATTCTTATTTAGTTATTATAAATTACGATTTAAGTTTAAATTTAAACGTAAGTGAAAGAAATGTAGCGGTAAAAACACAAAAAAAATCGATTTTTTAGGTCTTTAACCGCAACTTTTCTCGAAAACTAGATGTGATGGGCACTTTTGCACCAGAACCTTGTTTAGCGCACAGCAACTCATGGGAATAAGTCTCATATAAAATTAAATAAATTTGGCAGGCCTGTGTTAGAGAAAAGTTCTTAATGCACACTGTATCTCAACAATATTTCGGGCTTTGGCCGGCTATGCAATTAGTTTAACCAATTTTCCAATATACAAATGTTCATTTCAGTGGGTAAGAGATAAAGTTACTTACTCAGCAAGCGATATTCATAGTTTTCTAAAAAAATCAGAGTTGATCTTTCGTCAATTAACATAACCTAACCGTTTACCGGGCTAGGGTACTATAGATATTTAATTATGTCGTACTGCCCGCTTTTCTGCTGTGGAGTAGCACAACACATCTCAAACTTAACTTCTGATTTAGGAAATAAGCTAAACACCAGCCCAGCTACTAAACCAGTCTCTTTACGGCTAGGTTTATCTCATCAAATTTGTATCACACAGTTTCCCCTTTTCGCAAAATTCCACTTTTAATTATTTATTTACACATAAAAAACATTCAATTGTCATTATAATCATGTAGGTAATTATTACCTATTTGAATATTTAAATACCAATCAAATTGAATACAATTTTCAATTAATTAAAACGATATTTCATTTAGTTTTCCAATTTAGCTTATTTTCGGTTTGTATTTGCATAAATAAAACTCTCCCCTCCCCTCTCGCGATAAACATACAAAATAACAATTTGAAAATTTGCATTTAAAATGATTCAATTTTCGGTTTAATAAAATAAAATTAAAAAAAAAAAACAAACCAAAAACAAATACAACTAAATAAATAAATATACGATAAATTTATTTTCAAGTTCAATAACCGCAAAAATTTTGCATTTTGTGTACAACTTTAATTAATCAAAGCTCGATTTGTGGGTTTTATATAAATTAAAAACAAAAATAATAATAAAATTTATTTTGTATATAATTTTTATTTAAAATTTGTTTATGTGCAGTTTTGTTTAGACAACTAAATTTGCAACAAAATAATAATATATAAGAGCTAATTAATCATTAATTGCCATAAATCGAAACGAATCGATCGATTCGCTGCTATTTTATCTACAAATTTTTGTTTATTGAATTTTTTTTTTATTTATTTTTCTATCATAAATTTTGATTAAATGCAGTCAATTTATTTGTTTAAAAATATTTTATTTCTTTTTTTTTTATCTTTATTTAATTTGCCCAAAAGTAATTAATCAAACTTTTTATAGAAAAATAATGGGAAATAAATTTGAAAATTTATTGTCTGCAAATTTTGTTTAGTTTTTAATTTTAGAAACAACTTTTGACAATAAAAGAGCGTAACAGTTTTAATTTTATTGTTTGGCGCATCTGCGAAAAAAATTATCAATATTTTTAGTTTCTTATGATGCGCTACACTTACAGGAGACGCATGCTGTACAGAATTCTAAGCTTTATGTGTGCCCTGATGCAGCTACTTTTGTTTTATAAATTTTATATTTATTTTATATGCTCAAACTCCAACAAAATCTGTGAGATACTTTTTAAAACTTTAAAAGATACTTTGTAAAAAAACATAAAGAAATACTTTAAACATTTTTTTTTGTATTTTTTGTATTGTATAAGAATTTTTATTTTTAGGTCAAGTTGGAATATAAAAGTGCCACGCCCATTTTTAGGTTCAGATTGACAGACCGGCATTACACTCCAACATACCAGCCTTCCAGTGCTGCCTGGAGGGTAGATTCCTATTTATTTAATTTAAATCAAATCTTAGTAAGCTTTATTTGTATATGTCAACAACATTTCTTTTCATTTCTTCAGTATTTGTTTATTTTTTTAACACGTTAACACGTTCCGAATAAAATATTTCAAATATGAGCAACGCCGAAAGTCGTAATCCGGTAAGTACTAATAATTTTTAACTGCTGATGTAGATTCAATCTTTTTTTTTTATGGTCCCCAGTCCCCAAGCGTTAAGAAAACTGCCACTGTATTGCAGTATGATACTGGCAATGCTACGCCATTGCCAACATGTAGCGCATCCTACTCCGAAAATTTCATAAAACCGAAGGCCATCGAGGAAATACTAAAATCATCAAAGCGTCGTAATTTGCACGGCCCAGCGCGTGTGCATTATTTTAATAGAAGGTTCGGATTTCGCAAACCAGTTGTCTGTGTCAGCGGGCAATGTTACACATGCCTGCTGGGACGTGGCCGATTTGCTGAATGTAATGCCTTGAAAACATCGCACCCCAGTGGGAAACTATTGAGACGTGAACCCAACATAAAAAAATGCGAATACATTTATTTGACGCAGGCCATGCAACGACGACGTAGAATGGATAACGCAAACGTTTCAAAACCAAAGCGTAAAACTATAAAAACTTCGAAGCCCAAACCAAAGTCGAATAGTTCCAAACCTTCGCGGAAAAATCAGAGATCTAAACCATCAAAAACTCAAAAACCTAAGGTGGAGTCGAATGGTACTGCTAAGTCTAATAATAAGAAAGGCATGAACAGAACGGAGTAGCGTGGCTGTGTACATTGGGTGGGTGGGACTGCAACTGCAAAGAAGTCAAATTTTTTTGATTTCGAAGAAAGAAAGAAAAATGTGTGTTATGTTTGAGAAAAAAGAATACCAAAAAAAATATATATGAAGCAGTTGTGAGGGCATTTCTTAAGTATTTTATTTATGCTTCATAGCGTCGCATTCGCTTCTGGTAAGTCTGAACATCACTTAGTGTATTAACCCAGGTGGTATGGTCCAATGCCACTCGATACCAATTCTGGATCATGATCTTCCGGACGCCCTCCAGAACCTGATCCTTTCAACACAACGGGGGTCGTCCCCGCTGTCGTGTTCCTCAGATTTCAGGTGTTGTACACCGTTCTCGCTGGAGCTTCTTCATCCATTCGAATCACGTGACCAGCCCAGTGCAATCGTTTATACTGGATGCGCCCGAATATATCGATGTCGTTATATAGCTGGTACAGCTCGTGATTCATGCGAATACGGTACTCGTTGTCCACTCTGACAGGACCAAAGATTTTATGAAGAATTTTTCTCTCAAATGTTCCCAACGCCGATTTGTCAGCCTCTTACAAGACAGATTTTTCTGCGCAATACATCAAAACTGGGATAATCAGCATCTTGAAGAGTTTGATTTTCGTTGTTCTGGATAAGTCTACTTCACATTTGCTTACCGAGACCAAAGTAGCATCGGTTAGCCATAGTAATAAGCTGGTGTTATTGCTCTTGTTTGTCTCTGATCCCAAGTAGGCGAAGTTTTCTACTACCTCGATGGTGAAATTCTCCATAGTCGCAGAATCTTAAGGTCGCGTTGATGATCTGCGAGTAGCTACCAAGTACTTCGTCTTAAGCGGGAATTTACTTTAATCTCTTTAAAAGCCCTACTGACTGTACGTGGATCTTGCCGAAATTATTGCTGAAATTATTGCTGATCAAATCGAAGTGGGAGCATTGTTTCAGAATGTACTCCAACAGGAGAGTACAGTTAAGAAAAAAAAATTTCTTTTAGATTTTATAAAAAAAGAATTGGGATAGACTATATGGACTTCACCTGTAAATAATTTCATATAATTTTATATCTGAAGGATTTAAGACTATCAAAATTTTAATTGCTTTTGAGGCGCATATAAAAATTATAATTCTCGGAATGTTTGTAACGCATTAAAGGGGGGCATCGGAGACCCCATAAAGTATATATATTCTTGATCAGTTCAATGAGGCGAGTCTAGCCATGTCCGTCTGTCTGTTTATTTCAACGTGATTTACTCGGAGACTACTGAAGATACTAAGCTGAAATTTAAAGCTAAAGCTTTTCTCGGCAACGACCAGGACAAGTTTGAATATGAAAGTGCCACGCCCATTTTTAGGTATACTCCCCATACAAGCTTACCGTTTTTTTCGATTTTTGTATGAAAATATTTATTATTTATGCATATATTCACTCCAAATTGGGTAAAAACACTTCTAATGAAATACAATGTCAAATCGAATTTGCTACGCCCATTTTTAGGTATATTCCCCATACAAACTTTCCGCCCATTTTCAAATTTTTATATTAAAATGGTTATTTTTTAGTAATGTTTTGACTCCAAATTGGGTAAAAACTCTTTTAATATCATCAATATCAAATCTGAGGTGGCACTCCCATCAACGTAAGTTGCATCAGACCATTTTAACAATTTAAAAATACGTGTGACGGGTATATAAGCTTCGGTTCCACCGAAGTTACCATTTTCCTTGTTTATTTATTTCTTTTTTTTTTTCATATTGTGCAATTATTTGAAACAAACTTTGTCTGTACGATTTTCCAACTCAGTGAATATTTTTCAATGCAGCGTTAAATTTCTTTTGTTTATAGAACTGAATTGAATTTAGTTGAATTGAATAGCATTTGGGTTCCATTGAATTGCGTTTAGTTAGCTACTGATTGTTTGCTACAGACATTCGTTAATATATATACTCGTAGTACTTGAAGTGATTATCGTAGCAGATTGTGAAAATGAAAAGAATAAACCAAAATACAAGAAATAAAACTTGAGACATTCGGAGAAAAAGCTATTGAAAAAATGAAGTTTGAAAATAAATTAAAAAGCAACAAGCGGACAGACTAACATAAGTCTCCGATAAGTCTACGTCTCTGCTGATATTTCGTTTATTGAATTTCCGATAAACTGTTAAGTCCTTTATTCAAACAATAAAAATGTATCTTAAGTTTGTGTAAATTTCTGTAACAAGAAAATTGAGGTGTGAAAAATCCAACAAAGTAGTTATATATATTGCTGATCAGCATCGGTAGTGAAGTTCATCATTCGAATGTGAATGGTTTCGCACATGGGTTACTAGTCCTACAATCCTCACGAATGGGGAACATGAGGGTCTCACAAAGCGTAAAAACGTGGTCATACAAAATGTATCTCAAATACTGGAGTTGCAAAAATATAGCAGTGAAGTTCGTTGTTGATAAGAATGCTAAGTGCTTCAGTTGAGGGCAGACGAATTGAAAGCAACAGATTGAGCGGTCCTCAAAGCGCTTAAAAGGTAAAGATATGCCATACATTGCCACTTGTTCCACTGCCAAGAAAAGGTGACTAAAAAGATTTAATTCTGCGGTTACCTCTTAAAATGGGCTTAGAAAAATAATTTAATATGAGATATCTCATAAAGATTCTGGGAAATTTAAATTTAAAGTTATATAACGCTATCTCTTATAGTCTTTCAGCTCATTGCATTTATACGGACGTACATAGCAATACTAAAAAAATATCTTCTATACATTTTTCGATGGTTTTATTATCTCACTTCTTATTTCAAATTTATTTATTGCACTATAAACTTAATCTTCAATAAATAAAAACATTTTTTTAATGCTTTCACAGCGCGAAACTGAAGATTTCAAATCGTTATAAACTTGCAATTTTTTTTTATTGAGTTGTTTTAAAAGAGTTTCGGCAGCATTTTGCAGTTTTGTTTTTTCGGCGACATTTATTGTTTTTTATAAAAATGTTTATTCTTTATTTGATTACTTTAATTCTGTTGAAAAATCGTGGGTTTGATTTTTTTATAATTTTTTTGACTGTTTTAAGAATCAAGTTATGCGCGTGCGTCATTAGCAGCGCATCGCGCACAAAAAAACTCTTTCAAAAAAAGACGAAGTTGACCTTGAATTTGGTTAAAAGTCTTTTAACTTTATATATCGAATTTTTTTTTGTTGTTTTACTCAAATTTATTTATTTAAAGCGATTTTAGCTGCAGAAGATGATGTGCATATTATTCTTCTTTTTTTTTTCCCCATTTTTTTTTTTGTCAAGCAAGTTTTGTGGGCAGGTTTCATCCATACAAGAAATTAAACTCGAAATAAATATTAAAATTAAAAATAAAAAAAAATAATAATAAAATAAAATGCAACATTAAGCAAAAAAATTAAATATGAAATCCAAAGAAGCAAACCAGTGCTTGATTAATGATGTTGATAACTTTTTAAGACCTTAAACGCATAAATTGCAAAGGAAACGAAAAAAAAAATAAAAATTTTGTGATTACTAAAAATAAAAAAAGCTTAAAAATGATTTTGCATTTTTTTTTAATAATACTGAGAATTACAAAAAAGAAAAAAATTTTTTTTTTTTTGGTTCATTAGAATACAAATTTGCTAAAACTTTCGTTTAGTTTTGGTAATTCCATTGAATTTTAAGTTTTGGTACCAATTTGACTTTTGTCAAAACTTTATTTGTCGATTTGGTCAGCTAATTGATGTGTTGATTGCTCAAGTACCTACTGCAAGCTACTGAGCTCACTCACTGAGTTTTAAGCGGGCACAGGTTTGATGAAAATGTCTATAAAAAGCTTGGTTCTTGATTCGTATACATTGCAAGCTTCCAAAACTCCAAAATTTGAAATCTTAACTGATTGTGTTCCCGAGATAATGTATGTTCAAATTTTCGGGTTTTAATTTAATTGAAGAAAAAAATAAAAAAGTTGAAATACCTGGGAACTCTCATTGTAGGTGTTATAGGTCTTGCCGAATAAACTAAAACTGCATATTTGGAATTTGTTGAACATTCCTAAAATCTGGACTTATGGTTATAAAGCAATTTTTTCTCCTTTTTTCACTAATGTGGCAATATCTCAGTCAACTACCAAACGAAATTTATTTTTTAACCTGATTTGGGAAAAAAAACTTAGACCTTTCCAGCAATATATATAATACTAGCAGATACCAGGCGTGTGCTACTACGTTGTACCGACGTTTCGGCTGCTTTTTCCGTTTCGCATCTGCTTTGTTTTGTGCAATTTCAATTCTTTTTGATCGCATTTTAACTATTTGCTTTTTATTTTGTTTGCAGCGCAACAAAAATGGGCTTGGGCTAACTCAAAAACATACTAAAAAATACCAAAATTTATGGGAAAATTAGAAAATCGACTTCTTAAATGAACCGAATATGCATTAGGCAATAATTTAGTGGAATTTCAATTTGCTCGCATTGCTTACTTTGAAATGTAACCGGTTTGGTGCTCATCGGTTGAACGGTTTCAACGTAAATAGCGGACATAGAAGCATTTTTACAATACTAAAGATTACAACATTTCAGATCCTATCTGTATATATTTTCAAATATGCAGTTTTGTTTTTACACGACAAGACCTACAAATCCTACTATGCATTAGACTTCCCAGCTTTTTAAACTTTTTTTTTAGCAATTATATTGAAACCCGAAAATTTGAATATACATTATCTCGGAAATACAACAAATCAATTTAAACTTTTGCTTGAATTGTATACAAATCAAGAACCAGGCTTGATTTTTGTCGACATTTCCAACAGACCTTTCATCGCTTGGAGCTCAGTATAGGATATATACAAAAATTATATTTTGGAGTATTTACTATTATTTTTTTTTTTTGTTTTGGTTAAACTATTGGTGGGAGCTTCTCAGATAGATATTTTTAAATAATAAAAAAAATACACATATACGAGGTGTGTTCAAACATTATCGCGAATTTTGAATTTTCGCGGGTTACTTATATTCGAATTTCGATTTTTTTGTGGCGTTATGTTGGTACTCATGTCTCTCACTTATGCCGACAAGCTCGTCCATTTTGAATGTTCACTTAATTGTTGACAGCTGCTTTACTTGCACGTGTTTTGGATCGTCTTCGATTTTTACCTATTCAAAAAAATGGATCAAAGAACCTGTATGAAATTTTTTTTCAGAATGGAATAGATGGAATAAAAATGTTGAAGAAGGCTTATAGGGACCGAGCTCTACCAAAATCAACAACATTTGATTGGTATAAATTGTTGAAAGAAGGTTGAGAACGTGCTGAAGACGATGAGCTCCCTGATCAACCATCGACCTCAACGGACGATGCTCACATCCAAAAAGTAAAAGAATTAGTGCTTGCACACCATCGATTAACTATAAGAAACATTGCTGATGAAATTGACGTATCGAAAGGATCAATTAATACCATTTTGAAAGATTTTTTGGGCCTCAAACGTGTCAAGTCTCGGTTGGTACCAAAAATGATATTTTTTTTTTTAAAAACTGTACTGATTTTTCGTGACTTTTTTGCCAAAAATCCAACCAATATCGTTTTGCAACCACCGAATTCGCTTGATTTGGCTCCATGTGACTTCTGACTATTCCCAAAACTCAAGAGACCACTCCGGGGAACGCGTTTCGAGTCGATTGAGGAGATAAAAGCTAAATCGAAGAAGGCGCTGATAGCTATACCGGAAAGGGACTATTTGGCATGTTTCGAGGATTGGAAAAAACGTTGGCATAAGTGTATTTTATCGAGAGGGGATTGCTTTGAAGGGGATGAAATAGATATTCATGAAGAAATAAATAATTTAAAAAAAACCACAAAACATGCGATACTTTTTGAACACACCTCGTATACTATATATAAAATAAAGAAGAAAGTAATTTTCAAAAAACTTATATCAGTGGCGTTGATAATATTTTTTCGAAGAGGGTGGCTGAAGATCAATGACCCAAAGGTGCCACTCCTACTTAGATTAGTCTTCTTTACAAATCATTTTCTCATTTTTAAATTTTTATTCCCTGTACCCGAAGGGTGAAAGCTAACTGGAGGCAATGGAGGCAGCTTATGTTCTCTTACTCTTCTGAAAAAATAGGAGTAAGAGAGAGTAACGAAAATACTCTTTTCATGGTTGTCTTTGATTTTCTTTTTGATTTGATTGTATTGAAATTTTGAGAGATTAAGATTTTGTTTATTGACATTTATTTTATCTATTGAAATTAAAAAAAAAATACTTTTTAAAAGCACCAAAGCAACCTACGAAAAGTGCAGAAAATATAATATTAACTTTCCATCTCTTTCTCAAAATTTCTGGTACTCCTTTCGTAGTAAAATTGTATATATTAAATATATTGTTTAAAATTTATGTGAATCGGTTTGTTGAAAAAAAAAACAAAATCAAAAATATTCAAGGAACTAACAATATGAAACGAAAAAGCGCTTTACTCATTTATAATAAAACTGTTTGCGAATTATAAAATCAATTAATCGAATTCTAGTATTAGGGCTCAATTAGTCAAAACAAAACGTAACACCAAGTAGAATATTGTCGTTTACAGCAAATAAATAATAAATACCTTTCAAACATACAGCAAATAAATAATAAATACCTTTCAAACATAATACCCATTCTCGAAATAATAGCCAAAAAATATTAAGAAAATATTAATATTTAAATCACTATTACCAAATTGCTCGAAATTTTATGAACCTGGTGTTAAAACTTCAATTTAACAATAGTTTTATTGTTTATAAATCGCTTATTGCTTCTTTAAACCTTTTATTTATTTTTAATTATTTATTTTATTTATCAATTTTAATTATTTATTTTGTATTTTAAATTTTATCAGTTTTTACGAGTTAAGAAATAAAAAACAATAGCAAAATTGAGTATTTTTATTTTCATTTATGCCATAAAATCATTTTAAACAATTTTAGTATTTCAAAATATTTTTATTTTGTGATTCAATTTATATCATATCCAAGAGATACAAAAGTATCTAAAAGCTATATAATATGTATCTTTGCCTATTGTATTTTTTTTTATACAATTTATCTACTTTTTTTTTTTTTTTTTTTATTTGTAAATATTAATTTTTAATAGCCTATTACATGATTTTATTTTCATTTTCAACGTTTGCTTTGTTATTTAATTTTATTCGTTTTGTTTTGATTATTTTTTATTTAATTTTTAAAAATGAACAAAAAAAAAAAAAAACTAAATATTATTGAAATACATTTATAAATTTTGTGACGTTGTAGCTATTTCTAATTTTTTGTTGTTGTTTGCATGTGGTGGCATTTATTTTTATATTTGTTGTTGTTGTATCTATTTGTATTAACTTTTATATGAACATTTGATTATAATTTACTTTGATATTTCCGTACAGTGAACTTGTTTCATTTTTTCATTTTGATTATAATATAAAATATTTATTCTAGATTTACACAATACAATAAATGCACTAATACATTTATGTAGCTATAATGCATATTAAATATTTATGTATCTGTTTGTATGTAAATATTTTATAGAGATAGAAATTTTATTTTATTTTATTTTTTTTTTTTTTATTCAATACGAATTAGCTACGTATTTTTGTATTTATATAGAGAGGGTCATTGTCATTAAGTAGATTTGTTTATTTAATTTATAATTTGCTTTGCTCTACTTTCTTTTTTTTCAAAATTTTTTTTATTTTATTTATTTGGGATTTTGCTGAATACTTAGAGTAAATAAATGGGGTAAACTTGGCGTAAATGAGAGGATTTAATGCTGAAATTTTAAGGAAAAAGTAGAACAACAGTGGTTCTATCGGTTTTAAATTTCTGCAGCATATTTTATTTCACTTTTATTCTAGACATTTTCCGTTTACCACACACATTCTGTTTACTTTCAGCAGAAATATAATTTGCAAATGTTTATCTAAAATGTATCTCAAATGCGCTGTCGCTAACAGATACGTTAAAATAAATAAAGAAAATACACACAATCATTTGCAGACAAAGTTTCTGAGAATTCTAACGACAGGTGACAACACTATGCAGTATCTTGTCCCATTTTCTTCGCCAAAACGATGTCTGAAATATAGTGTTGGCATAAAAATCACTTTCGGCGATTTTTTCACAGTGATTTCAAAATCGACATGTCGCATTGTGACTGAAAGTAGTTATTTGCGTTTTTTTTTTTGTTTCATGTTCAGTTATCGGCGATATTGTGTGTCACTCTTCGCGAACAGTGAACCTGTTTAGTAATCGCAGATTGTTTTTCGAGAGCTGTGATTTTATCACTTTTTTCAGTCACTGCGATTTTCAAGCAAAAAAACACTCCTTTTGCCAACACAACTGGAATTTTGAAATATTGTAGCACAGTAATTATATTTAGACAAACTCTTTAAGGGGGTGTTCTGGGTCGCGAGGTTGTTTTTGGAAAATTTAAAAAAAAGTCTTATTTGAAAAGGGAAAGATATATTTGATTGGAGTTTTTTTTATTCAATTACAAATTAATTAAAGTTTATAAAATACATTTTTTTTATGAGGGCTGTTCAATAAGTTCTCGGCCTTTAAAGTACGTCCAAAAAAAGGTATGGTGCTGGCGGCCAAGATTCCGGGCTGTTGGAAACGAAAAGTGAAAATGGTGTTATAATTAGTATAGATGTAATCCTCGTCTGAGCCTCGAAATCTTTTTTTTCGATTTTTTTCGACAAAATGGCGACCATTTAAATTTTTTTTATCAATTTTTTTTTTGGTTTTCTATGTAAAAAAAAAAATAGCAAAAAAAATTTCAAAATTATGATTGAGGTTCCGACGGGAATGGTGACAATTCTGCGTCGATTGCACTTTATTTCATCAAAATCAGTTCAGTGTAACTGGCGCAATCGTGGCCGCCAGTTCGAAAAACGTCGTTTCAAGATAAACGCATTTAAAGTTTGAAGTTATTTTTTCTGCATACAAAATAAAAGAAAAATATATGCAGATTTAGATATTTGACAATATCGAGAAGAAGAGATAAGTTTGTTTGGGAGCTATACCTAAAAATGGGCGTGGCAACTTGGTTCTGACATACTAACTGCCTAGGACTAAAAAAACTTAAGTTTAAAATTTAAGCTTATAATTCGCAACATGTTTTAACATATTTTATGCCTTCTAACTGAACGTTTAGTAGCGCTATTTTATGTTTTCTTTTTCTTCTTAATTTTAGTATTTTATTTTTTAATTTTTTTAATGAAATTTTTTTAGAAATCGAATATATAAGTTAGCAGTTTTAAAATTTTGACAATTCAGCATCGATTGCACTTAACTTCATCAAAATTGGTTCAGTAGAACATAATTAGCAATACAATTGGCAATCTCAATGGTGCGTGCGCGCATAAAAAAAGCTTTTCTCGAACCAGAACAACCCCTTAAGTAGATTTTTATTATCAATTTTTAAAAATTCAATCAAACAGGAAGTTATATTAATTTAATCAAACTAATATAAGCAAAATCATGTTTATTCAAATATATTATTAAGTTGACGCCCCATTTCCGTCTTCATGGTTCAAAGTAAAAAAAAAAAAATTCCAAAATAAAGACAACGAAAAAAAAATAACACGCATGCCAGCATAAATTACCAAAAAACAAAAAAAAAAAAATCTTATCAATTCATTTATTAATAGTCTCGAAAAAGAAGACAACAAAGCTTAACCAGAACATAAAATACTACGTATACGCCTCTTCTTATTGCTTCAACAAAAATATCTCTCTTCGCATGAAGAAAAAAAATAACAAACAAAAAATATGAATAAATAATCTTATCGTAGGTCAAGTGTGCGTAGGTCGCATAGTGGAAATCTAATTTTGGCATCGAAATATTTGATTTTTTTTTTTTCTGAATAAAATCTTTTCTCGAGAAATGAATGAAATTATATATTCAAAGAATGTAGCATAACAAAAATATTTTATTATTTTTGCTTTCTATTTATTTAAATATCAATCAATTTATTTGTCTTATATCAACTTCACGTAGTAGAGTATATCTAAAATATACAATATACATTTTTGTATCTATTATAAATAAAAATTTGTATATGTATCTACAAAAGAAAATGTGTGTTGAGTTCAGTAAACTTTTTGAACTTACAATTTGTCACAGATTCATGCGCTTTTGAAAATCAGGAAATTCTGTTGAATTTTCACAAATGACAAATGATGTATTGCACAAATGTGTATTTCGTCTGATTTATGTTATTTGTATTTCGTCTTAATTAAAATAAAGAATATGAAAAAGAGAAGAAACGTCTACTCTGCAATTGGAAGCTATCAAGCAGGTACCACGTCAGCAAAAGATAATCGAGATTCTAAGTCTGTTGACTCTTATTCTTGTATTCTTCAAGATAGCTCGAGTTCGAACGAAAGTTGATTGTTGCTGATTAATCATGATCATCAAAAAATATTTTTTTATATAATGTTTTGATATTTTTATATTTGATGATCTTGGTATCAATTAAAAAAACAATTAAGTGAAGACCTTTTTTTTTTTTTTTGGTGCTCACTTTGAAAAACCTTTCTTAACACACATGCTAATCAATGCCAGCACTATTTTCAACTACTTAATTATTGATTGTTAATTAATCATATATTGATTCTTAAACTAATTGATCAATTGAATATATAAAATAATCGATTGCTCGTTAATTAATCGATCAATTACACAGTCCTATTCCGATGTTTTGAGATTTATGGTTTCAAATTTTTAAATTTTCCGAAATAAGTTGACTCATACGCCAGAGAGTAAAATAGGTAACAATAAAAAACATACCTTTAAGCTTTGCTGTTTTTGAATCCATATCATTTGTAATGGTTGCAAATCAGTTCAAATCACGGGCGAGACTGGAAATGGAATGAACTTATTAATACAATAATTTAATAGCTACAAGTAAATAATTATACTAAACTAAAATAATATAAATAAAAACTATAATAAAATTAAAGCAGATTAAAGAATTATAATAAACAAAAAATTAATAACACAGCCCTGCAAATTTCCATTTTTTGGATGCAAATAAAATGGGACCTAGTGTTTCCGAACACGAATCTGGGCTCAAAACCCTAAAAAAGCGTTTTTGGCTATTTTTAAAAAATTGTAGAGTAGAACCCTGACGTGCTACGATCTCCGTTATTGTCTGTAATTGAAGGTTGAACTTTGCTTTTTGAAATGAGCCCTAACCCAAATAAATCGCATGCACCCTTAGAGTGGGGGTCCACTAATATTAAGGGGAAATATTGGAAAAAATTAACATAGTAACTTATTTACACCCAAAGATAAGCAATATTCCTAGGGGTATTTAACTTCACTGATTACAAATCTGCAGTCAGATTTCAAAAATTCAAAATGGCGGATCAATGGCGTCATCAAAAACCTCCGAATGTCAAGTTTCAAGTAAATCTGATAATTTTTAACATTTTCGTCTGCCATATTACCACTTATTTGAACCCAGATTTGTGTTCAGCACGAAAAGTCCCTTCGGAAACATTGGGTCCCAACTTATTCGCAAAACTGATGCAGGGCTGATTAATTATTATTATTATTATTATTATTATTGCTGTATGGGGTAATTGTACT
Source organism: Leucophenga varia (assembly GCA_018903435.1). Classification (NCBI taxonomy): domain Eukaryota; kingdom Metazoa; phylum Arthropoda; class Insecta; order Diptera; family Drosophilidae; genus Leucophenga; species Leucophenga varia. The sequence goes on from JAEIFJ010000027.1 coordinate 225,620, forward strand.
GCTACCTGAAAGATATATTGTACCCCCTTACTGGCTAAATTTCCGAATCTAGCCCTATTCTTTGAATGAATCTTATCATTTTCATGGGTTCTGTTTTCCTAACCTGCTCTAAGGAGAGTTTATGTCCTCCCAGCAATGACATTCTGCTTCTGGATGTAGCTACACATTCTGATAGAATATGGATAGGTGTTTCCTCCATACTACCACAGAATCTGCACTCAGAGGAGCTTACTACACCCATTACATGTAGGTGTTTCCTAAGTCTGCAGTGACCTGTTAGGAGCCCTATCATGATCCTTAGCTGAGTTCTATTCAGCCTAACCAATGTTTTGGTGGCCTTAGAGTTGAATCCCTCTATTAGCAATTTGGCCTGTCGCATGCCCTGCTTTAAAGCCCAGTGTTCGTCCCTGGCACGTTTCCTGTCTTTACGTATTGTCTCATTGAGTGTGTGGCTTCCAATGGGACAATAAGGTTCTGGGCCTATTAAAGGAGTTGCGGCCCCCTTCCTGGCTAGAGCGTCTGCTTGCTCTTTGCCTGGGATGTTAGTATGTCCTGGTACCCACAATAGTTGTACTCTGTTACTCTGTCCAAGTACGTTTAGGGTGGCTATAGCCTCTTGTACTAGTTTAGATTTTACTGTGTCTGACTGCAGCGCTTTAAGGGCTGCCTGACTGTCTGACAGTATTGCTATATCGCAGTTGTTATAGTTCCTGCCAATATTAATCTGTGCGCAACGAATTATGGCGCAGATCTCTGCCTGAAAGATGCTAGTGTATTTACCTAGGGATTCCCATAGTTCGGTTCTTGGGCCAGCTACACCCAAACCGGCTCCTTCGTCGGTAAGTGAACCGTCTGTGTACCACTTTATAGTGTGTGGTTTCATTTTGTAAGCATTTTCGGATGTCCAAGTTTTCTTGCTTGACCATCTGATGGTAAAGTCTTTGCCAATGTTGTACCTTTTGGTTATAGGGTCCATAGGCATTGACAGAAGTTGACACCCTCCCGTCCACGTTGACAGGAGTTTCTTGCAGAATGTAGTTGCAGTTTTGTCTCCATCTATCAGTATGCGAATGAGTGTGCTTCTCATCTTTAAATTCACTTCTATATCCAGAGGTGTTAGGTCTAGAAGTGCTTCCAGTGCTGCTGTAGGACAGGTACGTATCGCCCCAGTAATCCCTATGCATGCTAGTCGTTGTAACGACTCGAGTTTCCTTTTGGTCGTAAGTTGGTTCGACCTGTCACCCCACGCAATCACCCCATATAGGAGTATAGGTTTTACTACCATGCTGTATAGCCATAGCATGGTACTGGGTTTGCATCCCCAGGATTTTCCTGCTAATTTCCTGCATACGAACAGGGCCTTAGTGCATCTACGAATAACGTCATCTGTGTGTTCCTTCCATAGAAGTTTGCTATCCATGGTTAGGCCCAGGAATTTAGCGGCTGTGCTAAAAGGTATTTCCACACCTCTCAGTACAACCGCCTTAAGCCTAGGTAACTTATACTTCCTAGTGAATGGTACAATGACAGATTTGGCCGGATTTATATTAAGTCCGACCTCCCTGCACCATTCTTGAGTTATACTTAGGCCCCTGTTGATTATATCACAAAGGGTTTCTTCATATTTACCTGTTGCAATGATTACAATGTCATCAGCGTACCCTTGACATTGTATGCCATTGCTGCTTAGTCTAGTTAATAGTCCATCTACTACCAGACTCCACAGAAGAGGTGATAGCACCCCCCCCCTGCGGGCAACCTTTGACGGTTTGTACCCTAATGCTCGTGCCATTTAGGTCTGTTTCCGCCGTTCTAGTGTTCAGTAGTGAGTGTATCCAGTCGACCACTAGTGGTTCGACCCCTCTGTCTACTAGGACATTATATATTGTCTCGTGGTTCGTGTTGTCAAACGCCCCTTCAATATCTAAGAAAGCACAAATTGTGGTTTCTTTGAATTCAAATGAGTTTTTAATTACTCCAGTCAAGTTTAGCAGGGCAGTGTCAGTTGATCTACCTGCTCTATAAGCATGTTGGTCCTTATGTAGGGGTTTCCTCATGAGGACAGTTTCTCTTATGTGCCTGTCTATTACCTTTTCCATTGTTTTAAGTAAAAACGATGTCAGGCTGATAGGCCTAAAAGACTTGGGGAGAGTGGGATCCTTTTTCCCTGCCTTGGGGATAAAGACCACCCTGGCCCTTCTCCACTGGGTTGGGACATGGCCTGTTGCCAAGCTACTGATCATAATTCTTTGGATTCTAGGGGTTATTCCCCTACCCCCATATTGTAGTAGAGCGGGGAAAATCCCGTCTACTCCAGGAGATTTAAAAGGTTGAAAGGTGGATAATGCCCATCCAATCTTTTCTTCTGTTACTATACTTTTAGCAAGTATAAGGTTTTCACAGCTTGCTCGCCTGAACTCTTCCTCGGACTGGGACTCAACATCTCTAGCTCCTGGGAAGTGCGTTTCTAATAGGAGCCTGATTCTTTGCTCTACGTTTTCCGTGTAGGAATTATCTGGCCTGCGAAGTGCTATATGGACTCCTGCCATAGCCCGGTAGATGCGGGCAGCTGTGGCAGTAGAAGATATACTTTCGCAGAAGGTTCTGTAGTTTCTGCGTTTTGCCTTCCTTAATTCTTTGTTATAGAGTGTAAGCTCCTGTGAATATTCCACCCACCGGTCTGTGCTTTTCGCTCTATTAAATAGTTTCCTAACTGTCTTCCTCTGCTTCTTAGGCGCTCGTTCCACCATGGGGCGTCATTCTCATGCCTAGCTTTAGCAGGAGGGCAGGCAATTTCATACGCCCTAGTGATGTTTTCGTTTAGTTCGAAAACTTTCTGTTCTAACTCGAGGGCTGATTAATTAATAAAATAATAAAAATAAAGAACAGGATAAGCGCGGTGTTTAAACCTGTAATCTATGAACGCACAGTGAAATACAAATTTTCAACTTTTAAATCAGCCAAATTTTGATTTTCCGCCGATACCAAAACGCTAATATAGCAAACCGATAAAATCAAAATCGTTAAAGTCCATATCATTGATCATTTTCGAGCTCCCGAACACAACATATAAAATCACATTTTTTGAAGTTTTTCCCGCGTGTTTTTTCGCGTTTCTAGATTGTTGTGAAAACTTGTTGGTTTATTAATTTTCGATCTGGTTTTTTGGGTTTTGACAAAGTGAAGGTTAATGTCTGTATTAAAAGAAAATAAGTGCTCGTGACCTATGAATATTCACATATATTGTATTGCTTAGTGCTTGGAACTAACAACCTTTTAAATGTCCCATTTGATAGCAAGTTTCATCTTCTGTAGAGTATAGTAAAAGATTAGGAAGCACTTATCGGCCAATAAAAATGTTATACTTGTGTGAAAATATGACTCGTCCACTGTGTAGATTGCCCAACATTAGCTGCACTGGGCCGCACATTCTGACTATGTAGCTTTTTTAGGGAATCATGTCGGCCTGCAGGCGCACACTCTTTTAGTATGGTATGGAGAAAAATCAGCTTCAAACAAATTTTCAGAAATAATCGAGTTAATTTTTTCTAATGCTTTTTAAAAAATCGAAATGTACTGAACAGGATTGCAATTCCGTTATGGAGGAACTAAAGTTTTTCGGAAAAAGACTCTCTGAAAAGTGGAGAAAATGCAACAGGGATAAGAAGCGAATTTGACTATACTTATGTGGAAAACGGAGTGCATTGTTGAAGAAATCCCGACGCATTTAAAAAAAAAGCCTGGATAAAGACCAACAGCTCCCTATAAAATACACTCCAGAAGAAGCTTTGGCTCTGTACATTATTGACGATTACACCAAAAAACTCACAATCTTTTGCAACCTGTTGCAAAAGCGCTAAAACCAATATCTTCCCAACATATGATGTACTCGATCCATGAAGAATCAAGGGTCGAATATTTGAAATCAATGATCTAATTTTGCATAGCGCTGCATTGAAAAGTACCTGGTTCGAATCCCTTTGTCGCTATTTATTTAATAAATTTGTTTAAAATTAACTATTTCGCTGGAAAATCATTTCTTAATTATTTTTGGAGTTGTGGATTACGAATGATCTAAAATTTACTCGACATAGTAATTCTGTCATATTGATTTTTAAAATCCGACCTCATATTCATTATCGACCTTTATGAACCTTTTTACGAGTTAAGATGCTTTCATAGGTTATATTGAAGCCATCATATAGAATTTTTTCAAGAGATTAAAATTTTTTGGAAAAAAACTTATGTATGCGAAAATTTTCTGGGTATGAGTATTAAGTTTGAAAGCTCTCAATTTTGTAGAGAAGAGCGGACCGGTTAAAATAAATGTCCTATATATTCTTGCAAAGGTGGTGTCATTTTTAGGGAAAGATGTTGACAATGAGATTACAAAATTTTGAAATGATAATTGCAATGCAAACAATATTTGAATATGATATAAAGCATGTGAGTGCTTCAAAAGCATTGGCTGTGGCACGATTGGGGAATATTCCCGAACAGAAACATGATATTTTATTATTCTTAATATTATTTATATTTTTAAGCATGGGAAACTAAATGAACAATAGTGTTACCAGAACTGACAAATTAATTAATCTTTCTTTATCTGTCTGTCCATCCGTCAGTTTGTCCACGCGCATCTGTCTATCAGTTGCTGCATGTAGAACTCTGTGATTAATCGGTAAATCAATCAGCAATCGATTATTTTGTATAATTAATTAATCAATTAGTTCAACAATAAATAATCTATTTCTATTTAGCGGATAGTTTTCAATTTAAAAGAGCATTTTGAGCACTCTACTTGCATCGAAAATTGTATCTTAATGTTTTGCTTGGAGAATTTCTATTTAAAATTTATTAGTTAGGACGCCGATTTAACAAATTTTCAATTTTTTTGTCATTTGATTTTGAATCAAATCCATTTAATCTTAAATATTTGAAATTTTAATATATGCCTCACTTTATTCCATAGTAGACATTCGCACATTTTGCCAATGACCAATATGCTGCAGTTCAACCTGTCGGATACTTAATAAATAAAAAGCCAGCTACGTCGTCATACAATCAGACAGCAGACAATGCGCGAATCATATACTATATACTATACTATATATGCAGTATATTTTATTCATTAATATTTTTTTTTAATATAAAAATATAAATACGTATTATGCTTTTCTTTTATAGCTTTCGTTACTGTCAACAACATGAACACAATGTTTCATGATTAATTTCTGTATTGTTCTGCACATCTGTTGCATTTTTAACGTCGCCCACACACACACACAGCGCTACACTTCCATGTGCAGCAACAACATTTTCCACATAGCCAGAGCGGCAGGGCAAGGCATGTTAATCCTTAATTAAGCAGCGAAATAAATGAAAAACTGACTGACTGGCTGACTGAATGCTTGTAGTAATTTGTACGAAAATTTATTGTAGGCCACATTTATATATTTTTATACATTTCTTTTTTTTTTTTTATTATACTACGGATTCTGACAGCTGAATGGACATAAAAACTTAAAAGACATTCATTTATTTTTCTACTTAATGCCACTTTATGTGCAAATTAAATATACAATGTATCTATAAGATACAAAGTGAATTTATTTTTGATTTTTTTTTTTTTTTTTGCATTTTCTAGGCCTTTGCCAAAGACATGCATTGACATTTCAATTTTCACAAACTGAAATTTTCTTTAGCAATTAATTTATATCCTAAGGATATAAAGCAGCTTTCGATATGTGATTTCATTGAATATACAAATTTTAGATAAACAAATGAGCAAATAAACAAACAAACAAACAAACGAACGAACGAATGGAGTAGATATATACATGCCCTTGACTTGATTTTTATATGCCAAAAGCATACTAAGCATTCGGACAGGCAGACAGACATCCAATCATTTATCTATGTTGTCCCTCTTAAAAATTTGCTCGTTTATGCGAATGAATGCGCGTCCTTGTGAAGTTGCCTTAATTTTATAGACGAACATTTTCCTTTTTTTTTTTTTTTTTGGCTTGGTTTGTTATTTTATGGCGTTTTGGGTTACTGTTGGCTGCTGTGGCGTCCTTCATTGATTACCATATCTGTGTCATGCCAAGCAAATATGCCTTAAACACACACACACACAAATACATACACTTAAAGCATCTTCTTAAGCCCTCATTTTGTCACTTATTTGCAGCAGCATAAAAGTGACTTGACTTCGAGTAGTATACTTTCCCACATTGGCTTTTAAGATCTTCTACTACGTTTATTTGCTTTGAGTAGATGAAGCTTAATGTCAACTCTCTGGCAAATATTTGATTATGTCTTTGATATGCCAAAAAGGAAACGCACACATTACGACTCAATTTTTCGCTTTATTTGATTTTTCTATTTTATATTTTTTTTTGTTGTTGTACAAAAGCTGCTACGAGTATGAAGCATTGATTCTAGTCGTTGATTTGATAAAATAAATTTGTGTCACAATAGATAAAATTGAAGTGTGTTTAAATTAAATTTTGATGACATTCATATATATGCTTGATTTTGATAATAAGACATATGTACGAACATACTACAATGTATATATAAGCATGGTATGAGAGATGACTTTATAAATTGTTAAATTTATTTGATTATATTTCCTATTAGAGTGGTTTATTAGTCGAATGTATTCGTTTGATTGAAGATTCTTTATATATAGTGATATATACATACAATACATATCTATATATATATATAAATCTCTCTCATGACTGACTGACGGAAGACACGACTACAGCCCAAACGGCTGCAGAAAGAAAGCTGAAAATTTTTACTGTAGATTTTTTATAAAAGGTATTTTGGACAATTTTAACCTGGGGCTTAATGGGGAATTGACGTAGAGACTTGAAACTGGGCACATTTCAAAGTTGTTTAGAATATATTTTTAGCGTATTCAAGCGGTTTCCGAAATTGGGAACTGGGACCTAATGGTGGACCCTAAGTAAGTTTTTTAACCAAGTTTTCTTTGTTTATTTTTTTTTAAGATTTCAGATGAGCACGAAAATATTATGTAGACAATTTTTAACACGGGGCCAAATGGGCGCGTTGAAACCGTATAAGCCATATCTTTGGAATGAATAGACGTAGAGACTTGGTACTGAACGCATTACAAAGATGGTTAAAAAATATTAACGTGTGCGCAGAGTTTCCGATAACTAAGCGACTTGATAGAGGGCTCTTTTGAGTTCAATGTTTAGCATAGCGACTATGTTAATTTATTATATGCTGGGCCGGCATGCGCCGAACTTGGCAACATCGACTCTTTTCTAACTTCTTATTATTATATAATTAGTTTACAAGTGGACGTATTGGCTAGTATATGTATATAAGGCATTATTTCTCAAGCGGAGACTCTTCTTTGATGTAAGAACTTCAAATAGCGCTCACAACTTAGGTAATTATGTCTACGTTCAAATGTTAAGTTGCACTTTTTGTTATCTATATGGGCTGATCTTGAGGTCTAACCATGTTTATCATATGGATTTGGGGTCGATGAATTCAAATCAGTTTCATATCTATTTTATTACAACGCTTTAAGTTTTAGAATAATTTAGCAATGTCCGTCTGTACAATTTTATTACTATATTTTATTAACGGTCTGACCCTAACAGCATTTTTTTATACATGGTCCACCGGTCAGAATAAATTTTTTTTTTTTGACAGACAAAAGGACATGACTAAATTGGTCAACAACCTGGTGCGATGCAGCGCAACTAGAAGTGTTTCGCACCAAAAGTTGTAATCGGGTGCTTGTTGATACCAATAAGAGATTTCAATCTTGCAGATGTCTTCAATCTTGCAGATGTCCTCCCATAGCAGCAGCGAATAAACACTATGCCGTACCTCTCCGATTAGGTGCACTTTTCGCTCATATTCTCTTGTTGCCGAAGGCTCTGCATCCCTTTCGAAGTAGTTGACCGTCCCGATACAATCGTTTGTAGTGAATGCTCCTGACTATGTGGATGTCATTTTGTAAGACGATGCTCACTCAGATCGGTTCAAGAATAATTAAAAAAATATTCCTCTTGAAATCACCTAAAGCCATCTTACCCGAATCTGAAGTGGTCCATATAATCCGGGTATTACGACGGCCAAGAGACCGACGATTTTACGTCATTATATCCGGTCGTCATAGTAACCGAAGGGAGCACTTCCATACAAGCTTGTATAGGGACCAACCAAGCCATCGAATTTGGTCGTCATAAACGGTCGGTCGCTATAAGCAGAGTCGTTATAACCGAATTATACTGTACTTCGTCTTACTCTCATGCATCGCAAATTCCATTGAACGGGACTCTTTTTCAATCTCCACGATTGTCACCAGCATTCAACAAATTATCTTTATATTTTTCCGGACAACGCATCGCCCAGTTTTAAGGCTCTTTTGGTGTCGTAGGTTGTGCAGATGTTTTTAAATACCCTGACAATGTATTGGATATTTGTTACCGCATTCAAACAGAGCCAAGACACCAAGTCTTATCAGCATGTCGTAGAATTTTAATCGTATTGGCTTTGAAGTCGACAAATAGGTGTACATCACATTGTTCTACTGATTTATGGTACCTAGAAATGTATCTCATTGAACAGGAAACTCAAACTAGCATTGGAACATTCTTTTTTTCTTTTTTTTTTTTTTTTTGTAATTGTAAAATATTTCCCATTGCAAAATCTAATTAACAACTGTTTTAATTCTTCTAATTTAAATAGATCTTGTTTAAAAATGAACATTCGCTGCACGATTATTTCGCAATCCCTTAACGCTTCAAGCTCTTCAAATGGCGGCTTTTCCAATAAAAAACAAAACAAAACAACTTCGAGCATCTTAACAAAACGCTTATGAAACCAAAAGCCGTGCTTGTCGCTGCCATCTCGCATACACTTGAGTGCAATTGTTGTTCTTATTGCGGTTGTTGTTGTTGTTGTTGTTGTTCTCGTTATAATATCTTCAAAGCCAAAGTTATTTATTTTCTTTATTTATACGCCATAAAATTCTGTTGAAAAATTCAAATACATCAAGAAAGTCAGTTAGTACAAGCAAGCAAGTACACCAACCCTCCAATACAATAAGAAGAAACGAACGTAGTAACCGGTTTTGTAAAAGAAAAAAAATTTTTTTCAAAAAAAAAAAAAAAACCAAATGTATATGTATAAAAAATATCTAATATCAAGTTCAAGGTCACAACGTAATGCAATAAATTATACAGCAGCAGCAATCAGCATGTAAGAGCGAGATGGAAGTCAAGTTGCAAAGAGTGGAAACAGGTATCGTAACTACTTTATATGTAAAATACTCACAAAGGCTTACAATGTGAGAAAAAGAGAAAGAGAAATTTTAAAGCACAAACAACAAAAACAACAATTCAAATGATTTTCAATGCAGAGAAAAAGAAAGAAAGAAAAAATGTAATTTTGGAAAAAATGAGATAATTGAGACGAATTATTTGTACACTATAAAAATTATTTAATAAAAGCTTCTAATTGTAATTGTAAATCTTTTATGACCTGTGACCGAAGGGTGTTCGGGTATATTAAATTTAAAGTGGCGCTTCTAGGGAATAGAGGGAATCTAGGGTATTGGCGAACTTACCCAGCTCAAAAGTATATTGTTCAATGCACTATTTCGGAGATTATAAAAGTTTTTGCCATCGTATTTGAAACGTAGACTCTTTTGCCCTATTTAAAAGTGTGCCCCCATATAAACCTTCTCCAATTTTTGGAGTTTTTAGATTGATAGTTTGCATGGATACCAAGAGGGGGCTGAGAAATATATCTTTGCTTATCTTATAATCGAAAAGTATGTTGAAATCTTTACTACAGATGAAACCAGGTAAGTCGTGTAGTATATATTGAAACACATTTAACAGAATTTTTACCACTCACTCCACTGCATATAAGGTAGTTTGACAGTGGTATACCATGAGTAACAGCATTCAGCAAATTCGTTCAATGGATTGCAGTGAGAGAGTCTTCGGATGGTCCTCAAATGTGCAAAAATCAGAGAGCCATTCATCATTCTAAAAATGCTGTTGTTTTGAAGAGTAAATGTGTGCAAAAAAGAATTGATTAATCGGAATGAAACGATTTTTCAAAAAGTTTAATTGGTTAAATAAAATGTTTTGATGGCCAATCGAATAGCATAAAAAGTAATATTTTTATTTTGTGTTCCTTTTTTTTTTTACAAAATCGATATTTTCTCTAATTAATTTTCCATAATCGATTTTTCCACAATCGATTTTCCGTAATCGATTTTTCCCATAATCGATTTTTACATGATCGATTTTTCCATAATCGAATTTTCTTTAATCGATTTTTCCCTTAATCGATTTTTTCCATAATCGAGCTTTCCAGAACCGATTTTTCTATAATCGATTTTTCCATAATCGACTTTTCCATTCTCGATTTTCCATAATTTAAAATAATCGCGCAGTTTAGTTGAAAAATCAATTATTGATTAATGAAGTGATTATTTAATCTATAATCAAGTAGTTGATAGAGGATAGAAGACAGTCTCTTTTTTCAGTTAAACAAAGATTATGAATAATAATATCAAAAAAATATATCAAAAAATATTTTTTCACAATCTCGATTAATCAGCAACAATCGATTCATTTTTTAAACTCTTCAACAATCGATTAATTCCAACAATCACACAGCCGTAGCTGACTTTTCTTTGCCTATTAAAAAAATGGATTTTTAATATGTAACAAATAATATGAAAATGTTGACAACTACAACATACATTTAAGATGTAGGGTATAACAATTAAATAAATAATACAAAAAAAAAAAAAAACCAAAAAATATACTAAATACAAAAACAAAAACAAAAAATAATAAAGGTGTGAACCACAGTATAACGAATACGCTCAGATACAATCTTTTTGGTTTGCTTTCTGGCTGGCTGAGACGCAGTAGCTTGACTTTGGCAAGCTGTTGCGCTTGCTTGGCCTGTTAGCCACGTTAATTACTCAGAACAACAACAGAACAGCAACGACAACAAAAACAACAACACAATGTGGCTTTGAAATTTACGCTTTTCGTTTTAGATCTTTATATGGATAATAAATCATATATAGTAACTAAGTTTTGAAGCCATACTTTAAAAACACGCGCTTGTCAATTGCAACGCCCCTCATTCAACCTCCACTTTGACAATCTATTATTATTAGTATAATCGTATTATAACATTTAAACCATATATAATAATTTTCTCACGAAAAACCGAAACCCACACAGAAGTGCTGTCGGTCGTCTCTTCAAAAAACAAAATACAAATGAAATTAATTAAATTCCAAAATGAAACTAAACGACTCATCGACAAGTGCATTGCCATTGCTGTAGGTATTTGCAGTAGGTGTTGCCACGAGTTAATTAATATTACTAATATGCTGCATAAGACAATACTATAACAAAAGTATTATTATATAGGGTGTTTCGGAATTAAAGAAAGTTCCAGAATTAACGAAAGATTGGCAGTAAACTGCTGGCAGCCCTATAAAAAAAATCTAACATTCTCTATCATTTTTACCCTAAACTGTCAGCTGTCAAATTGTTTTTTTTAGGGTTGCCAGCACTTGCGTTAATTCTGGGACACCCTATATAAGTGACTAGTGCCTGTATTGGGTTGAAACACACCCCAATTTTTTAAACCAAAATTGAACAGTGTTCATTTTTTGAGATACTTTTTATCTAGTATTACAGCTTTCTGTGCTTAGAACATATATTTGCATAAAATAAATATGCTCTTTCAACTAATTTATATAGTGTATAAAAAACAGTGACTTTTTAGTAAAACGACGCCATAGAAATTGTGAAATTAAACATTGCATATAGAATTTAGTCCATTTTTTTTAGATTTTTAACGTTGATGATTAATGCCTAAGAAATTGCATAAGCTTCTAGTGCAGAGGTTGGGTTTTAAGCAGCTGTTGTTGTTGTTGTTGTCTCGTAATTATATGCGTTGTGTAAATATTTTTATATGACTCAGTTTAAATTCTATGGAATTACAATACGATTCTAATGGAATAGAATTTCATGCGCAGCATTTCTAAGAATGTTAAGTGTTCCTCAACTAAATGGCAACAGCATGAAAAGTCTACTACAAAAAAATAAATAAATATACAATTAAATTAGACAATTAACACCTGTTGTGCTTGTGGTTGTTGTTGTTGTTCTTGTTCTTATTGTAAGCTTTTGCTTTGCTTATTGGCGCCTTTTGCATGCGATTCGTTTCATATTACTCATACGCTATGTTGTGCAGGTGAATCAAATTTCATTAATATGTTTAAGAAAAAAAAATTATTTAAATTACATTAGGTCTTTGTTTGTTGTTGGCTTATATACAATATAATTAGAAAGACTTCGTGAATTTTTTTTATGTTAGTGAATCAGTTTAAATAATTACAGATGAAACGATTCTTAAGATTATATAGACATGATTTATATAACCTAAAAAAATCACTATGACTACAGCTCAACATATTTTCAGAGTTTCAGATACTTATTTTTCAGATACACTTTTTTAGATATTTTTATTTTTGATACATTTTTACAGATACTTTTAATTCAGATACTTTTATTTCAGATAGTTTTATTTCAGATACATTTATTTCAGATACTTTTTTTCAGTTCCTTATTTTTGGTTTTTTTTTTCAGATACTTTTTTCAGTTACTTTTTCAGTCATACTTTTTTTTTAGATACTTATTTTCAGATACATTTTTTTCAGAGACTTTTTTTTCCAGATACTTTAATTTCAGATACATTTTTTAGATACTTTTGTAAGATACTTTTTACTTCATATACTTTTTTCAGATACTTTTAATTTCATATACCTTTTTTTTAGATACTTTTTATTTCATATACTTTTTTTGGAGATAAATTTTTCCATTTACTTTTAGATACTTTTTTCAGCTATTGTTTTTAGTTACTTTTTTTTTTAGATACTTTTAATTACGCATAGAAAAACGAACGTTTAACGTTTAAATGATAACAGCCGAAGTCATGGAACAAACAGCACATTTCGTTCATTTTGCTTAGTTATTTTTCACGTTTTCAATCCCTTGGGATATCAATAAATATCAAATCAACTCAATTTAAATTAATTTTAAACGATAAATCTATAAAATTAATTTATTTGAAAAGAATAAATAATAATTTGACAAGCATCCCTGTGGAATTTATTGCTAAAATAATAAACCAATGCAACACTTAAAATAAACAAATAAATTTTTTATTATATTTTCCATAATTATTCAGAAAATAATAAACAATGCAGCTGCACTTTGCTGTCATGCGTTGCAAGTTTTAATTAACTTCGATAAGCATTGGAAAAGCGAAAAACCAACTGTAGCTCAGCTAACTTTCCTAGAATTAAAGTTATTGGTTTTTCATTTTATAAAAGAACCATATTCAGTTCCGCGGAAAAAATCTGTATTTATGACTGAGTTGTGCTTCTGGTCTTTAGGTGAGTAGTAAAGTAAATTTTAAATTGAATTGCATGTAATTTTTTTTTAACACGTCATACATCTTGGCATCATATTTTTTTAAAGCTTGTATCACATTGCAGTAGGCATCGTAAACCCTATAAAGTATTGAATTAATGAGGACCTTTTTAATAGCCGCCACACAAAGTGGAGACGTTATAGACCCCAAAAGTGTATATATTCGTGATCAGCTCAACAAGACAAATCGATTAATTCATTTCCGTCTGACTGTAGGTCGGTCTGTCTGTTTTTGCGTTTTTCTCGGAAGTTTTATGATATTGATCTGAGGAAATTTCAAGCATAAGCTTTATTTGATCCTAGGCAGTTTATATGTCAGAACCAAGGTACCATGGCTATTTGTAGGTATACCCTAAACAAACTTACCTTTTTCCGTTTTTATGTTTAAAAATATTTACTATTTATGAATGTATTTACTGCAAATTGGGTAGAAAC